>JARHVA010004000.1:777500-995000 GCA_037957365.1 Torreya grandis
GATCACGTTAATGAATTATTTCATATTATTGGATGGAGTACATATGATGTCTACACACTTAGGATAATGAGGAAGATAGTTAAATATGGAGAATTAGCTATAATAAAATGATTAATATGAATTATTGTAGAAGACTATGGATGATTGAGAGATTGACATCGAGCTAACCTCATGCACCCCATGTGACTAATCATTACCTACATAATCCATATAGACCTTAGGCTGATGTAGTTCTTCTAAGAAGGTAATAATGTGATGATAAATAATATGATACATTAGGTTTTATCGATGCCCTAAATATGTCCTAACGAAATCGATGAGATTGATCTTTTACTTGATCAAAGATGGATGAGATGATTAGATTATTAGTAGAAATTTTATATTAGTGATAATTTGAATTGTGATTAGTAAATCAAGGATTACTTATTTGATTAATATTTGATTGAGATATATGATTGGATTTGGATGTTTGATTTGATGATGATTGATATATGATTAGATAAATGATGCAATTTGGATAGGGTTGATAGATGATTATTGTATAGTGTTGAGAGATAATTTGACTGGGTTGTGATAATGATTGGGATGTTAGATATGATTATTAGGGATGTTGGATAAGATAACATATGATTTGATTTGGATGATTGATTTGGATAGGATGACTAATGTTTTTATGATAAGATTTTGATGGTAAGGGTATGGATTTATGGTGTTCATATTTATATCTATATATGTAAGCATTAATGATTTAATGTAACACTAAATAGTATTCACCATGATACATTTAATCATGATGAAATTTTGTCAAAATGTATGTTAGACTGACATAAAAGACATAAATATTAAAATAAATTTGTATAAATATCATGTATCATTATGCACCATTAGTATAAGGAACCAAGATGACATATTTATTGTATGTTATTGTACAAATGATAAAATGATAAAAGACAAATAAATATATCCATGAATACCTAATTAAATACATTTATATGAATATATGTAGATAATCAGATAAGCATAAATTATTAGATAAAGATATATACATGATAAATGACATTCAAACAAGTCAAATATCATCAAAGACCACATAAAAATTAGAATGCAAATATTTACATGTAGACATTGTAATGTATTGAAGGATAATAATTTCAAGGTAAATGGGGATGAAATGGGATTTTAGGATATCAATAGATGGATGAATTGGATTTCTCCCCCAAGTGTGAAGGTTCTTATGGACAATATATGATTTACACCTGACATTAGAAATTGGTTTTTATCATGGTGCTTACCCAAGGCACTAGAAAATTAGGTTTTACCATTGGATGAATGATGTTTTTTATTACATGATGGCATCTCAATTTATTAGATGAATACAATATGTATGATTTTGATGCCATTAATCTTAAATAGATATCGATTAGAGATATATTTTACACTAATATCATGGTGTTGATGATATCTCCATTGATGTTGTTGTGATCTTTATTGATTATTGATTTCACTTCTGCTAAACATATTGAATAGGTGTCTTTGTAGCATCTACTAAAGAAAATTTTGTTCGATAAGGATCTGATTTGGTTGTAGTGTATAGGATTTTTATGGATGATAAGATAATAGAGGGATGTATAACTATAAGGAGACTAAAAATCATGACTAATAACCACACACACCATTATTGATTCTATATATTTCAATTATGCTTTATAAGATGTTATTTTGAATAGTGTGGGGTCAAATACCTCATACTTTTATGTTCTATGATCTGAATTATTGTAAGATTATTGGTCATTTTAATATTTATGGTTATGATTTCTTGATAAAATGATGTATAGTTGATTTGATCATCTATTGGTACCTCAAAGAGTTTTTTTCCAACATATTATTCTTTACTTTATAGAGTTGTTTGATTTTAATTTCCCACTAGTGCCTCAAGGAGGTTTTTACTAAGAGAATTTGATTTTCTATTTTTCTAATGATTATTTGTATTTTTATTTTATGTTATTGCCTTAAGGAGGCCTTTACTAGGGAATCATTTTTTTATTTGGCTAATTATTTGATTTTATGGAAGGAACCTTCCAATTCCCCAAGATATGGTGCTAGAGTGGAACTGATTTTAGATTCATTTATGTGCTTTTCTAACTAGATAATGTCTTGGAGCCCCATAGATTCTACAACTAATGCATCACTATGGAATAATTTTGATGATGTGTGATTTTATTTGTCTCAATCAATGGTTGTGGGATATTGATTGTGAATATGATATAAAGGGTTGATGATGTAAAAAGGGCATAGGATATCAATGAAGGGATTGGTAATGTTGATGCAAGGATTGAGGATAGTATGATTATTGTAGATTAAACTATGAGGACATGTCTTAATATCATTCAAAACTTTCTCAATAATCATAGAAGGATCATTAAGGTTATTGTACTCATCTATAGGAGGTGTATAGCCAATGTTGTGCACTCCTAATTATGATATCAATGCTAATGAAAATTAATATATTGGTGATGTAGATGTGATTGCTAATAATAACTCTAATGATGATGATGTTGATGATGATTTTGGTTTTGATTTAGATGTCAATATTGTATTTGACTTTGAGTTAGATTAAGATATTATGATTCTACTAATAAATGATGTTGATTCTGATATTATTAATTCTAATTATGATTTTTATTATGATAGTGATATTGATGTTGATGTTGATCCTAATGTAGATAATATTGATGTCATATTTGATTTTTATTATGATATATGTGAAAATGATTGATTTTTTTTTAATGATGGGTTATTCAAAAATGGGCTCATTAAAGAGGTGCTCATCAAATAGGGTAGACTATGGTCATCAAAGTTAGGTTTATTGAAGGTATGTGGATGTTTGTAGAGAGATTACTCAAAATGAGGCTTTTCAAATATGGGTTTATTTTCCATATATTGATTAGAAATGGATGAGTTTGATTGTGATACAAAAAAGAATATTGGCATATCCCCTCCTGATCACTCCCAAACATAGATGCATATAATTTGATTTGGATTTCGATGTCCCCAAAGTTGATTGAACCTTAGACGTAATTTTGAATGTGAGGCATCTATTAGTATAATTCCCTTGGATTTAATGATATTGATAGCATGTCTTCTCTATACCAATATGTATTAGGTTTAATTAGATCAAAATTATTGGTGCACAGGTAGATGATCATGTCTATAGCATCTAATTGATAAAAGATAACTTCCAATGATTCATTAAGTGTAATTCTTTGTTTATATGTGGAAACAATTGATTATGGATTGGATGATTGTCTTTGGTTTAGTGATGGAAAATCTAGATGATTGTATTAGTTGTGGATCAAGTTCTAAAATTAAATTAGATATGGTTTTTAGGATAATTTCCCTTTGCCAATATGATAAAGGATGTCATGACTAAGCCTTTAATTGATAGATTCAAAGTTTGATTATGATTGGATATCATAGGGGATATAATTGTTATGATTTTTATGTAAGACTTGATTTTTACTACTTATGCTGAAAATTAAATTTATGGGATCAAATATGGCAAGAAGTCAGGCCCTCATTTCTAAGAGTTACAATAGGACAACATCCTCATTTTTGAAAGTTTATGGTTTGAATAGGGTGATATCCACATCTATTTTGGGTGTTATAGTTCAATATGGGAGAAAATATCAATGTTGTGATTTGTTGGTCCCAATTGACAGGTATAGTGGATTGAATGGAAAGATTAATAAAATGATCATTGGATGTTTGGATGAGATGGAATAGATTTGGATTTTGAATTACATGATTTTTATTTGATTTATATTGATTTCAAGTTTGATTTATGATTTAATTAAATTGTATGATGTTTGAATTATTGATTTGATTTGATTTATGATGATGGATATTGGATAAACTCAATAAAGTTGATGGATTTGATTGTGAGCTAGCTTGATTTCATTTATTAGGGTATGGTTAAGCCTTAAATGGTGATGGGTTCAATAAGTTTGGTCAATATTTTTGATTGATTGGATTAGGGTTACTTTATATGTAACCTTAGATGACAACTTAATTGATGGATGTTTAGATAGGTTATAAATAGCTTGAATGATTGGATTTTTATACAACCTTAAGTGGGGTTGATTGATTTTTAGGGTGCAGGTGACCTATGATGATGATAGATTAACTTGATTTATGAATAATAAAATAGTTCAAGTGATGGGATAGTCTTATATTTGATTTTCTCAAGTTTAGTTAGATAAAATGGATATCAGATTAGATTTTTGATGGGATTGGTTGATGAGGTGATTCAAACTTGATTAGATGTAAGACTTAAGAAAGCTTATGATGTTGATTATGGTATATGAAGGGGTTTCCTAGATGTGGATTAGAGCAATATAATGTTTTTATTTTGAATTTGATTTGGGTGATTGGCTTGATTAATGTTAGATGTAGACAATATTAGGCTATAGGTTGGATTTTTTGGGATTGGGTTGATGATTAATGACCAGATTGGACTATATTTAGGGTTTTGAATTATTATGATTAGATTGTATATGTTTTTTGATGTGGGTTTGGATCAAGGAATATATTTATGTTTTGGTTGGATTTAGGTATGCCAATGTGTGTTTGGATTAAGGATGTTCATTTCTTAGTCGATTTTGGATTATTGATGTTAATGGTGATGTTGATGGGTTAGGATATTTTTTGGTGTAGGTTACAAGGCTTAAAAATAATAAGAGTGTCAACAACACACAAATAAGATAAAGAAAGCCACAATCCCAATGGTAGTATAAAAATGTGTGCATGTTTTTACTCGCATGGAGCTAGGAGAATGGACAAATGTTATGATTTATCTAACATAATTGATAGGTGTAAGGGATTAAAAGGAAATATCCAAAAAATGAGTGTTGGATTTTGAATGAGGTGGATCATATTTGGATTTTAAAAAAAATTAATGGTTGTTTTATTTTTCTTGATTTCATTTTTTACTTATGATTTGATTGGATCATATGATGTTTGGATCATGGATGTGATTTGATTGATGATGATGGATGTTGGATAAACTTGAGCACATTTATGTATTTATTGTGAGATAGCTTCATTCAAATTAATTAGGGTATGGTTAACCCTTGAATGGTGATGGGTGATAATCTTGGTCAAGTTTTTAGATTGATGTTTAATTGATTAGATTAGGTTTTTTTTTGGACGTAATCCTAGATGACAACCTGATCGATAGATGTTTGGATAGGTTCTAACTAGCATGAATGATTAGATTTTCTAAAACCTTATGTTAGGTTTGATTGATTAGTTAGGGTGTAGGTAACCCTTGATGATGTTGAATTAACTTGATTTTAAAATAGTAAGTCAGTTCACATGATGTGATAGTTGTTGATTTGATTTTCTCAAGTTTAGTTAGATAAAATGGATGTCAAATTTATTTTTTATTGTATTAGTTGATGAGGTGATTTAAAATTGATTAGGTATATGACTCAAACAAGATTATGATCTTGATTATGGTATGTTAAGGGTATGTATTGGTGTGGATTAAGGAAATATAATTATTGAATTATGAATGTGATTATGGGTGATTAACTTGATTAATGTGGATGCAGACAAGATTAGGTTATAGGTTGAATTTATGGAATGGGTTGATGAAGTAATGATTGGATTAGACTATGCTTAGGGTTTATAATTATTATGATTAGATTGTATATGTTTGTAGATGTGGGTTTGGATCAAGGGTTATTTTGATGTATTGGATGGATTTAGGGATGTCAATGTGTGTTTGGATTAAGAATGCCTTTGTTGATTTTGGATTATTGATGTTGATGGTGATTTAATTAGTAAGGATCTTATTTTGTTTAGTTCATGAGGTTTACAAAAAATGTGGGTCTCAATAACACACAAAAAATATCAAGCAAGCCACAATCCCTATGTTGGTATAAAAGTATGTGCAATGCAACTAGTAGCCCACATTTCTATTTGCATGAAATAATGACTAGATTGGTCTCCCAACACTCACTCTAGGTTTGTATGTCTTGAGTAATATTTAGGATGATTTTTTATCCTACACTAATAGTTTTTTACTATTTAAAGGTCTTAAAATAGGTTTCATATGTTTTTCTAGGTGTATCCCCTATATAACTCATACTATAGTGGAGACCAAGTCTAGATAAGGATGATGTGTGACACATCGATATTAGAGTGTGACCTCCTCAATTCATGGAAATATTTATGGGGAATCCCACTTAGATTTATGAGAACTATCCTTGATATTTATACTCTACCAAAACATGGAATGTGGATTAGTACGTGGTGATGAAATCCACATCATAACTCACCTAAGGACTATGATAAGTTCACAGGGATTAATTCCACGTCACATTATTCCCAAAAAAATAAAATAAGGAGGTGCTAATTATTTTTTATCCCTAAGATCACCTTATGGGTGTGATCGAAGAGCATACATAATCTATCTTATGGTAAAGTACACAAACACAGAGTATTTGAAAAATATGTTTATACAAGATTTAAGCACACATAAGGTGAATTCAATTGATTTTGGTCCCCAAGGTTGCCTTATAAGTGCAAATGTAAGAGTATACATAATAATGTCATTCAAACAAGATTAATTTTATTAGTGGATTAAATGGTTAAAATTGATTTAAAAAGGGATTAAAATATGGTTTATATTATTATTTTGACACCTAATTACTTTGACCAGTGGACCTACAAATAAAATTCTAGAAGTTTGATTTTCAATCTTGATGGGAAACCTACAAAATATATGGTCATAAATCAAAGATGTTATTACACAAGTTAAAATCAATGATTATCAGGGTCAAATCCGCTACTTCCTAGAACATAGTTGTTATAATAGGGTAAATGCTAATAACAATCAAAAATTACTAATATTAAAAGTAAAGATGCTAGTTTTAATTATGAAGTTTCTAAGGATATAATAAAAGTTTATAAGAACAAAAAACAAATAGAAATTAAGAAAAAGAAAAATATTCTAAAATATTTCTCAAATCCACTCATTTAAATATTGAATCCAGTAATTCATGAATGTTGAATTCATTGTAGAAAGCAACATAAAATAATTATTCTAAAATTGAAGTCATTAATAGATTAAATAATTTTTTTATTTTCATGATCAAAGATACTTCTATGAAATAAAAACTTCAATACCTATACAAAATTTGATAGATAAAAATTAAATCACTATGAGTTTATTCAATGTTATTACAAAATACAAAATACCAAAAAAATTGTGAATAACGGCTTTGCTATAGTTGTACAAAACAATCAAAACCATAAGCAAAAACTGTCGAAGTTAATCAAAAAAGTTAAAAACGTCAAAATAATTAGTGATCAAATTTATTGATACCTATGATGAATCCATTACTACATAGAGTGAAATTAATACTACATAATTTGAAGATGTTACGAGTTTGGGCATGAAATATTATGAAAAATGAATGATTTTGTACACCAAATCAACTTATGATTAACCTACAAGCTTACCAAAACAATCTAGGGTCCTAACAAGTAATTGTTATGGGATTTCTCCCATTATGGTTTCCAAAAATTTATGCAATACCAATTAGAGTTATTTTTTATAAATCATGGAATTCACACACAAAGTCCGTACTGTAAACCTAATCACAATATCTTACATTAGAGCATAAAGGAATAAGAATTCAAATGAAAAATAAATGAAGCATAAAAAATAAAGAGTATACTTAAAATTCATAAGTGTATACTTCCTCTTTGACATTATATATATGTTCCAAATGGCTTGAAATATTGAAGGCTGATGTAAAATGTTTATTTCTACGGATGACACAAGTATTGAACAACATGTTTCTATGGATTGGCTTGTTTGTTTGGAAAGGTTATAGCACTATTGCATTGTAATATTTTCACATTTCAATATATTAGTTTTCATGGGATTGTATCTCAATTTATAGTTCCACATGTAAGGGATCAATGGATAGGAATGTGCCATGGAGGATTAAGATCAATGGCTCAAAATTGATATGAGGATTTGATAGGTGGATTATAGGAATTGAAAATTCTTAAATAATTATAAAGGATGGTGAGTGGATTAAGGTAGATAATAAAGTTATATAAATTATTATAATAATTGATGAGGATTTATATGGGATTAGGGATGTGATTTTTTAAGATTGTTAGTAGGGGGTAGTTGAGGGTAGGTGACAAGGAATATAAAATTATTTGAAAATGGGAGGATTTAATTATTGATTAAATAAGATGTTTATGAAATAATTAATTGGCATGAAGGATAGTGGGATGAAGGATAAGGTCTATATGGTGAAGAAGATGCAAATAAATATGTTAGTAATGTTGTAAGGTTAGTTTGATGAAGTCAAAAACTAGGAGGTTAAGATAATGATGGTTGTGTGATATATGAATAATGATAAAATCATTAATGACATAGGAATGTTTACTCCTAAAAATATGAAAGAACCATTAATATCCATAAAATATCTCTAATTTCTTTTGAAGCTACCATTTATTCTACTAATATTGAATAAATTTTTGGCACTGATTGTTTCTTTGACTTCCAACTAATCATTATTGTTCTTAGATTCATGAAAAATATTGAAGTAGCTTTTATATCTTCAAAATCATTAACATAGTCATAATCTAAGTATCTAACTAGTTTTTATTCCCATAACCTTAAGTATTTGATTCCAAACTTTTGTTTTCCTTTGAGATATCAAAGAAATCTTTTTGTTGCTACCTAGTGCCTTTCTTTAGGTTGTTGCATTCATTAATAAAAAACCAACAATGAAATAAATATCTCATCTAATTTTGGTCACATAGATTAGAATCTCAATGATATTTTTGTATTTAATATCATCTACTAAATATTTAATATCTTATTACATCAATTTATTATTTTTTCATCAACATAGTGAGAGGATTGAAATGTCATTCTAAACTTGCTCAAAATTTCACCTATTTATTTCTATTAAGTGATGAATATATACTTTAGTTTTTGAATCCATACAATACCCAAATAATAATTAAGATAACCTAAACTTATCATTTCAAATCCTTTTATCAACTTTGATTTGTATTTTATAGTGTATCTTCGGTTATTTCCTATGATGAGCAAGCCATCAACATACACCACTAGAAATAAAACTATTTTGTCAACTATTTTGACAAAAAGAGTACATATTCAAACTCAAAAATTTTGAATTATATGTTAAATAAGTGTTCATCAAGTTTTTTTTACCATGATCTTAGGGCTTGTTTAAAACCATATAGTGATTTTTCCATTTTACAAACTTGTACTCTTTGTTGTTTACTACAAATCCTTCATGTTATAGCATGCACATTAAATACTTTATATCACCACTTATAAATGTAGTTTTGATGTCCATTTGATAAAATTTCCATCCATCATGAGATTATATAGAAAAAATGGTATGAATGGTGCTCCATTTATTTTTAGGTGCAAAGGTTTTATTGTATTTAATTCCTTAATTTGTGCTTGTTAAGTGAGCCATTTGATTTGTACTTATTTTAAAAGACCCACTTTTATCCAATTGGTATTGGTGTCATGTGATATAGGAGCATATCTACCCATTGTACATATTGTTTTATTTTATGTGTCTTGAGTTTTTTGTAATGTTTTTGTTCATATTAGGTCTATAGCAGTCCATAAAGTGGTAGAAATTTGTCAAATTTGAATTTGATACCTTTAGGCATTTTCCCACCTACAAGGCCAATTCAAAAATTTTAAATAATTTTGTAATGTTTCTCAAATGTTTTTAAGTGGTTAAAAGTCAAGATATTATGACCTTGTGTCTTATGATATTTCAAGAATGTTGTAGGTTTTTTGTGCTTATTAGTTGGTCAAAGTAGTTAAAATACCTTCATCAATGTACAAGAGAGGAAGTTAGATTAGTTACACTAGTTTTGATAATAAAATAAAGTTGTAAGTGTTTTGAGAAGGAAATGTCATTCAAGAAAGATGGCTTGAATGGAGGGGTTGAGGTACAAATTAATATTGTATAATAACCCAAAAAGAGACAATAAAGATTAGTTGTGTTCATTTTAGACAAGACAACTCTGTGTAAATTTGTAATGTGCTACAAAAATTTGACTATATGGGAACAATCAATGATGGAAGTGTTAAATAAGTATATTTTTGATAATCTTCATAAATTTGAAGAGTTTTTTTCATTTTATTTTATAAATATTTTATATTATTGTAATAATATTTCATACATATGGTCAAACAACTCTAATTTAGATCTACATATTCTGTGTTATTTACATCGTGTTGAAGATTTAGAGAAATAAAAATTTAAGAGTTTCTATTGGTAAATACTTGGAAGGTGTAGCTCATTGGAAAACATCTAGGACATTTATATATTGTGTCTTATTTATAAATATATCTAGATTAGATCAACTCATATCTATTTGTATGCATGAGGAAATAAGGATCAAATATACTTTTCTATATAAGATGGACTAATTGTGATTTTTGCATAAGGATTCTATGAGAATTTTAAAAAAAAAACTCAAATGTATAAAATTTGGTACATATATATTCTAAAATCATTAATACTATTCAAAATTTGGAATATATGTATATATATAGGTTTCATAAAATAGATTTGCAGACCACTATTGAAAAGACACAATCTATCAAGGAACTTGACAGAAGAAGGAAACATAGTTGATTTTAATAATTGTACAGGTCTCAAGTGTTTTATGGTATATATGGAGTATTCAAAGTGTTTTTAAAACCTTCTATAAAGTTTAAATACATCATTGAGACCCTTTTGATTCATATAGTCTCGTAATTATATAATAAAAGTTACACAATCAACCTGAGTTCTCTATGGAATGATTTAGTAGAGGTTAATAAATACTCAATTTAGCATGAAATTCATTTCCAAAGAAAAATCATTTTGATGCCTAAAAATATCACTCCAGGTCAAATAGCCTCTTATGAGAAGCTTTATATATGTGGGACCAAATGCGGTCTGTAAAGCAACCTCCAAGATTTTAGAAGCTGGCTCTTTGTTCAAAGTTGGGGGTGAAAAGGGAAGAGAGAAATGAAAATAAATTGGAAATAAAACTAAGGTGATGTGTTTAAGGATTTAAATCATTTAGACTACAATTTCATAAAATATATCAAACCTTTAAACACTACAGACCATAAAGTAGCATAAAGCATGAATTAAGATCGATAATGAAAGCAAAGATCGATACTATAGAAGCAAAAGAAAAGAGATAATAGATAGAGACAATTTATAATGAAAATTGACACAAAATATCACATCATCTTCATTTTTGTATGAAGAAGAGAATACATAAGGCCTTAAGGGAACATACAAAACATCTAATCACACATGTGAGGGTAACCTATTAAGGTCAAAGATTGAGAAAATGCTAACTACTATTACTTCTAGTCTATTACAAGTGATGTTATAAAAAAATATCTAATACAAGCAAAATGGTAACTATCCCTTCCAAAAGGAAAGATCTTATAATATATAGTGAGAACGACACCTAAAAATCCCAACACTCACACCCATGATGATGCCACTACAACTGAATGAGGAACTTGGGATCACGAGTACAGTTAGCCTCTAGATCCTAGATATTATGTGACCAGTCTATCTTGTTAAAGTCATGATGCTCAAGAATGATGTAGTGATTCCATGTGCATATCTCTAGAGTTATTTTTTCTATGCCACTAGGGACAAGAATCCACTTACATTAGCCAATGCCACAAATCCTTTGTCTAACATGAAAGTCTTGACCTTCAATGAGTGTTGGGGTGACACATGGAAAGGTTCATCTCTTTATTTTTGTAACTAACTAGTGAGTCCCCTTTAATCTTCTCTGGCTAATGGCATTGTTCTGAATTTTGACATACCGAAACTGATCTTGGATAAGTAAGAGGGTAACACATGTCAAGCCAGCACTTCTTTGAGGAAGTTGGGTACTTATTTGGCAAGGTTGAGCATGAGGGCACCATGTGTTAATCAGACTCTCTTCCTAGGGTAAGTTAGGCAGTTCTTTGAAAAAAAGAGCATGAGGGAACCACTCATCAAGCTATAATTCCTCATAAACTAAGTTGATCATTTATTTGAAAAATTGATCATGAGGGTGCCATATGTTAAAAACACATTCACCAAGAAAATAGCTTGGTAGGCCCCATTTATTTACTAACTAGCCAATATCATTACTTAGATGTCTAACCCAAAATTAAATGGCTTTAAAGAGTGCAGGGATACCACATGTTGAGATGACACTCCACCAAGTGAAATGAGAGCCTCTTTGAGCCAGATGAGCATTAGGCTACCACATGGAAGAAGTGGATAGAGGCTAATACTTAGGAAATTTTTGAAAGGGGGCCCTAAGAAAGGAAGAGTCCAAAAGGAGATTAGACAAAAGGTACTAATGAGCTATTAGTTATATCAAGTGAATCTAAATCCAAAGATGAACTGCTTCAAAATAATAAAATGTGGATTTTGATCCATAGTTCTTAGGAACTCACAGGGGCATCTACCTGTAGAAGGGCAAACCAAAAACTCTAGTGTGTAGACCAGTCAAAGAAAAATTTCAAAATAGGATGAAGTCTTTAGAACCTATAATTTTTGAAGAGTCACCTGCAAAGGTGCCCACTCTTCCTCCTTGGGTTGGATCTTCTTCCTAAGAACTTTGAAGGCTCTATCTATATCAATAATCTCCTTGAAGGAGATGCTTCCCAAACCTTAAATAACTACCAACATTTAGAATTCAATCTAAGAAAGTAGTTACAATATCTTCTCCACTTTAGAGACACTAGGTGACTAATCAAGAGCCACAAAAATGGTCTAGTCATTCTACTTTTATTCTAGTAGTGCTTTGATCTGGTCCTTGAGGAGGACATTGTTATCTTCCAAGAAAGGGGAGGGGAGTCCTAGTTAGACTAGTTGTTTAATGTGCCCCAACCTATCTTGGACCACCTACTTTAATACATTAAGGAATCCTTTCACTGGTTGGTTGCCTTATTATAGCCTAGAAATGCATGGACCCTTTATATCACCTAACTTTGATCAGTGACCCCCACTACTTATAAAATTTCATCCAAAGCACTATAAATATTTTAGATGAGGAGCTATGAATATAAGACCTTAGGAGCCATGAAGGTGAATACCTAATAAATAGATGTGCTCACCTGTGAGCTCATATTCTATGAGTCCACAATGAAAGTGAGGGTCAGATTTAGGTTTGCAATTGCACCCTTGATCCTCTCTCAATAATATTTGTATAATTTTTAAACCATAGGGAGGATTTTTAAGGCTTGTAAATGGGTGATAAGGTTATTATTTAGTTTCTCAATTTCCTTATCCTTGACCAAGGATTCTTACTTTGCCTACTACTATAATTATTAAAACACTTGATTAAAATCTGAGATATTTTGGCAAGTTTTCACCAATTCGATCTCTCTTTTCTACAACTTGTCTCAGTAGCCACTCACAGATTGGCTTTCACTTAGAAGCTCTCACTAAAGACATGGATTTGAAGTTTGGACCTTGCTTTGTTGAGCTTTGCATCTTTGTCCTTAGCCTTAGTAATGAGGTGGTTAGTTGTATCCTTCACTTTGGTGAGTCCTAGCTTGGTCTTTTCTAGTTGTTGAGTCACCTTAATGTAGTATGTAGTTATAAACTTTTGCATTTCCTCTATTAGCTTGACCCTATTAATGGGTTCAGTATCACTGAGATTGAGGCTGATAGCTTGTATAGTGAAGTCATTTGGTTTCATCTATTATTAGGGCTTGACTACTTGAGGTTATAAATGAGCAATCATGAGAGATTGTGGTGTAGGGTTATAGAATGATCACATTGGAGTCTATGTAGGGGTCCTAGCTTGTTTTCACCTTTTATTTTCTATTTAAGAATTATAGGCCCTCATTGATGTATCCATTTACTGATGGTACTTATTTTGTGTTTGAATTCTCCCCCCTATAAAGTGGATTCTATATGGCAGCACAAATATAATGGTCACTTGGTGCTCTGAAGCAGTAAACGTTATCCCTATGGAGGTGAGTAAATGGAGGGTGAGGATAGAAGGAGAGAAAGGTGAGAGTCTGTGGGGTAGGGTGAGTGGTGATTACACCATGATGTAGGATGAGGTGGATTATGAAGGTGGAGGGGTCAGGAAAGGCATGCAAGAAGAGATCAAGACCACATAAAAAAGAAAAGAGAGTTCAATGGTGGGTTGAGTAGATGAAGAGGAGAGTGGGGCCAGGGAATTAATTGGTTGGAAAGTAGAAAGTACCACAACTTGAGGCAAGATGGTGGATGGATATATGGATGAAATGAGTGAGGTGGAGGTGGAAATAAGGGGATACACCAAGAAAGTAATCTTTTGCATAAGCTCTGATGGAGGGTTGGATTTGGGTGCATCGAGCCACTTATACTAGAATGAACCAGTTGAGAGGTGCCCAAAGGGGGTTTATTATTTATATGGGGTTATCAGATATGGGTATAATAAACATGTCTAACTTTAATGCTTTATAATATCTAAGACCTCAATGTCCTTTTATAATGGTACAACCCCTACTCCTTGCCCAAAGGCATCTCATTCCTCTTCTTCTTTTTCTCTTTCCTCTTCTCCTCCTTTTACTAATTCAGGGGAAGATTTTGAATCTGCTAATCCCTCTTCTAGATGATGCTCATCCTAAATCTTTTTCAATGTCTCATCTATGTCTTCAACAACATAATTAGATTATGGTGTAGTGATTTCATACCTATATTTAGTAAAGGCATCTATTTTTATTCACTCCAATCCAACTAGGTGAGTTACTTATTCATCCCCTTTGATAATTTTTTAGATGGGTTGTATGCTTGATCCGCATCATATAAGGACTTTTTTATGCTTCCAAATTAACCATAGGGTACTCTTAGTTTTTCAACAACACTTCTCATTTTAGAATTTAGAAAATTTAGAGTATGAGTTACACTTTGTGGCAATCTAGTTACCTATGATGAAATAGCAGCAGAGCAAGATGAAACGTTACACAATATTTATAAATTTTGGTGCTTGGGAGACACCTTGGTATGTTCCTTTGTGAATTTATGTTGATCATTTGTGAATTATGTCCTAGGCTCAAGCTACCAACTAGTCTAAGTGGGTATTTACAAAGAAAGTTAAACTAAAGTGGTCTAATATAAAAAAGGGGAAAAGAGAAAGGTCAGGCATAAAATAAATGGGTGATTTCCAACTTTAGTCTCAAACATCATGGAAAAGTATCAATTGAAACCAAGTATGTATTTAACCAATATATAATGCAACATAACCTAAGCTCAAATTCCAATATATATCAGGCAAACTTTAGAGGATAATATAAAAAATCATAAGTAAGAGCCGGGTCTACCTTAGAGATTTAATACTATAATCAAATAGCATTTTCACATTTGAATACAGAGTAAAAAAATGAAATGAATCAAAACCTAAGATCTTCCAACTAATCTAGCATTATGAATAGATTAGAAACCCTATGATCAAAATTGCAACATAGAATTCTAAGATACCATTCAAATTCAAGACCTTAACTAGAAATTGAGAGACTAACTATATTAGTAATCAACACATCAAAATGGACAATCCTTGTATAATTCCTTGATTTTATTAATTGATTCAAGTATACAAAATTGGCTCAAAATCTTTCTCTTTTTACAAATGGTAATAAATGCCTTTATAAAAAGACTAGGTAGTATATCATTCAGTTCAAAATATAAGTGTATAAAGATAAGGATAGGTGTCCTTATAATTGATAGAATACAAGTGATTTTCCCAATCATACTGACCTAGAGGCAAATATGCTAACAAACTAGCATATGCCTTTACAATGGAATATTCTATTACAAAATTCTAAAAAATAGAATATTATCTAACTTATTGGTGGGGTCCTTGTTTATTGTTGGAGGATGCTCATGGCTCTCTCATATTTCTCATCAATCAACTCAAGATCCATAATAGGATTCATGATACACTCATCTTCTTGGTCTACCAAATCATCAAATTCTTTATCATTCTTGGCCAAGGCCTCCTTGATGCTCCTAGATTCATTTATTATTTCCCTAGAAGTAAATATCATGTCTAGGATTTAGTTTTTATCTTTACTATATTTTTCTTGGCTCTTTCCTTAGATCTCTTGAGTTATTAGAATAGCCCTGTGCTTGAATTCCTCATCACTTATGAGTCTAAGGGAAGTGGGTTGTGTAATATTTTTAAGCATGGTCCCAAGAAGTTGTTCAATTCTTTCAAGTGTCTCTTTATTATCCTTCAATATCCCTTCTACCTTATTTTTTTGAGTACTCAAACCATAAACCTTATCAAACACAATTCCTAAAATTATACTAAGGTGCCCCAAGCTAATGGTTTTGAACTTTGGGATTTGCTTCTTTGCTTGACTATTAATAAGATGGGTTATTTTATCCTTTGATGCCTACCATTGGGTGACCAATCCCTTAGCTAGTTCAATCTACACTTCTAAATTTCTTTACCTCAACTTCATTAACTTAAATGATTCAAACATGTCATAAAATGACTCATCAAACATTTTAGTCATAATATATAGCACTGATAGGATTGTGTAGGTTTGCAAGTTTTCTTTTTCCCTTTTTAAATTTTGGATCCTTTATTTTAGTCCCTGGACTCTAGCCTTGGCCTATGCTGAATGGGATTCAATTAATATTTCAATATCTTCTTCATGTATGGTAGCTTCACCAAGTTATTGTCTTATAATAGGGGTCAAACATATAAAAGGTTCCACATTTTGAAAGGTGAACTCCTCCATCCCAACCACAGTTGTCCTAGTTGTAAACCTTTCTAAGACAAATATTTTAGGATTGAAATGAATAATTGTCATTGGTTTCTTGAATTTTAGAGGCTTTAGAACCTCCACACCTGAGCTACTAGATGCTCTTGAAGCATTCATCCTTTTGGTTTCTAGTCCTTGGGTAACCACAATCATTCTTTCCTTTTATTCTTTAATCATATCCTTTATCCAAGGCTTCATGTCATCCTAAATTCTAATGTCAACAACTTTTGTCATAGCCCAAGAATGAGAAAGAGAGGGTATCTTTTGCAATTTTCCATAGAGGAACCAGTTAGGAATGACTGGTCCATGGATTGGGAACTCATCACTGAATAGATTGACTTCACTAGTGGGATGAGTGAAAGTCAATATAGGTCTCTTCCTTGGTCCTAGAAGGACCAATGCTAATTTTGATTTCCTTTTTTTCTTGAGCTACCACAAGGACAAGATACTTTCCTATATCTTCTAAGGGATCTTCCTCCCTATCTAAGTCTTAGGCTTCTATAAGTTCCTTGAGGGTAACCTCAAGTGTCTCTTCTGGATCTAAGGCTATCATGTCAATATATTGAATTGGGGAAGATGGTATTTGTGTGATTTAAAACTCAGAAGATTTGGCTGAAAGATAATTCAATAAAAAAGAATAACACAATTGTAATAATGCTTTCTCTGAGAAGAGATGTTTTATTGATCAAATTTGTAGACCCAAACATATTCCTATCTCTGAGAAGAGATGTCTAATTTCTATTTCAGGATACATCTTCATTTATACAAATTTTTAAGGTAGGAGGAGGATGTGGAAGGTCACCAATCTTGAGGGAGATTAAGTGGTTCAACTTCCATGATTTACAACAATACAAAATTTGAGGAATTACTATTTTTAGATTGCACTACTAAAATTGAAATTTGGGGAACTTATATTAAGTTTTTAGGGGTCAAAACCCACCAAGTAGAGATTATTGCCATCTCATGGTGTTCCCTTTATTCTTCTCTTTCCAACTATTCAAATGAGGAGTCAAATGGAGCTATGGTACAAAATTTATGGCTCCCAAAAGTTCTACCACCAATTGGGGTAGAATCATCACCTAAATTTTCACCTAAAATATTCCTCAGATCATTCCTCCCTCCTTGAGAATAAATGGTCCCCATTACATCAATATTTTTCATCAAGTGTGGTAGTTTTATTTTGATCTGATTCCTAATGCATACATGGATTGGACTGTGCTTTATAGAGCTATGTAGGGCCCAATTGTTCACCATTTCTATCTAACCATCAGTTTGTGGATGGAAAGCCATGAACTTCTTCAACCTAGTATTTATTTGCTTTCATTATTATTTTGTTTGTGTAGTTAGGGCTCCAACATCGACCCTTTTGGATTCATATGGCTTGACCATCATGAGAATGAATTTCTTGGCACTAATCAAGGAGATAAATGTATAAGGTGGTACATGTGGTACCCTATGGTGCTATGTTCCAAGAGTGAGGATGATCCTTAAAGTTCTTTATTTATAGATGCCATGTTGATCATACATGAATGGTTGACCAAAGAGTACATCAAAAATATCTAGATTAACCACATCACATAAGACCTCATCTTGGAAAGGTTTTATTACATTTCAAAGAAGACATTGGTGGGTGATACTGAGGTTTCTCCCTAAACTCAACCATCCAATACTATATGGCTTTGTGTGAGGCTTCATGGATAAATTTAGGATTTTCACAATATTAGAAAAGATTAAATTATTTTGGCTCCCACTATCAATAATGAAATTTAGAGGCTTACCTTTCACCCATAACTTAGAGTGAAATAACCTTTCCTTGTCATCTAGCTTCTCCTCATGGGTCCATGATGAAGCAATGATGGCATCGGGCTCAGTATTTACAATCTCTTCTTCATCCTCTTCAACTATAGGGTGTGTATGAGGCAGAGTAGTAGATGTTGAGGATTGTGACTCAAAAATTAGGGACTTGATGGCTTAACATTCTTATTTAGAGTGCATTATAGATTTATGATAATCACACCATTTCCCAATCTTCCCTTCCTTTTTCTTCCAATTTTGGCCTCGTGTTTGACCTTCTTTGTCACTTTTCCATTTTTTAGGCTGACTCTTTGTATTCATTCTTCCATGCTTCTACTCAATCTTTACATGAACTTGTATGCCTCGCTGAGGGTTTCTCGATTGAATAGTTCCATCTCCCCCCATATATACCATCGTAGTCAACAATGATATTTGATAACCTTGTGTTTCTCACTTTTTTGGATGCCCAATCTCACAGATAGAGAATGAAAAATGTTAGTGTAATCTTGAACAGACTATTCCTTACCTTGGTGAAGTTGTTGCCACTCTATATATAGATCATCATATGCTCCAATGTGGTATTATTCTTCCTTTATAGCTTCTATGAAATCATCCTAGGTAGTTTCTATTGCAAGGCCAATATCATCCATACTAAATCTCTTCTTGTACACTTCCCACCAATTTTTGATAGGCAATGATGCTTTCAAAAGAGCAAAAGTGATCTTCCCTTTATCTATAAATTTATTTATAAAAAAATAGGAAGACAATTGATCCAACCAATTTTCTACTACATCATCATTTATTTTTCCTTCAATTGTAGGGATCTCAAAATTCATCTGAACCTTGAAGGGTGTTGGGGCACTGAAAGGATGTGGGGGTACAGATGAGGAGCCAAAATTTTCCATCAATATTTGATGGAGAATTTGGGTGATTTTTATAGCATATATGCTTACTACTATTGGAGGGATTCATTCACCATTTCCTTGAAAGTATTAGATTTCTCAATGTTATCCATCATTTGAGGTTATTTAGAGTGAATAGGTGGATTGTTTAGCAGCTCTATTGTTTTCTACCCAAGATTTTTGTATCTTGACCTCATCCTCAGGATCATACACTCTCAATACCAACCACTCTAATACCACTGATCCAAAACTCAGAAGTGTTGGTTGAAATATAAATCAAGAAACAAGAATAACACAATTGTAATAATGTTATCTCTGAGAAGAGATGTTTTATTGATCAAATTTATAGACCCAAACATATGCCTATCTTTGAGAAGAGATGTCTAATTTTAATTTTAGTTTACATCTTTATTTATACACATTTTAAAGGTAGGAGGATGTGGAAGTTCACCAATATCAAGGAATATTAAGTGGTTTGACTTCCATGATTTACAACACTATAGAATTCAAGGAATTACTATTTTTAGAAACTTACTATTTTTAGACTACACTACTAAAATTGAAATTTAGGGAAATTATATTTAATTTTAGAGGGACCAAACCCATTTATCAAATCTTATGCCATCTCATAGTGTTCCCATCATTCTTAACTTTCCAACGGTTCAAATGGGGAGTCAAACAGAGCTATGGTAAAAAAGTTATGGCTCCCAAAAGTTTTGCCACCAATTAGGGTAGAAGCATCACCTAAATTATCACCTGAAATATTCTTTGGATCATTGTGGGATTGTTGAAGGTGGTGATCCCTCCCCAAGTCTCTCTTCTAACCTCACGTCTCCAACTTTCTCTTGTCTTTTGCCTTGTTCATCCTACACTTAATAAATCTATTGTAGGGGTTGTGGCTATGATTGCTATACCTAAGGCTATCCATGGGTAGTTTCAGATGGACCAGGTAGCAAGTGATATTAAAAAGGATGTATTTTCCATGTTTCCCTAGATGGCTTATTATTTTTTGTTAACCTATGCTCTAGTTTGATGCTATGACCTTGGATCCTAGCCAATACTTCCTCGAAGTTCTTATCCTTGATATATATGGTGTCATGAACACTAAGTTGATGTACATAATCAATCTTTGGGAGCCTCCTATATTTCAAATATTCCCCAACTTTGTTCTTTGGGCCCCACATTTTGATTTCATCTAATTGGAAGCTAAAATAATCCCTATGTGTGGACATGATTTCTACCTGCTTCGAGTATTTTATTATGGTTTTCCAAATATTCAAGGGGAAGGGGTAGAGTAGACCATTCCTCTTCTCTGTTAAATTCATGTCAATGCCATGGATGAGCTAGGAGGCAATTTCCTACTTAGAAAGCTTATTTGGAACATATATTGTAGCCTATAAGGTTGGGACATGATCCCTTATATCCTGATAACTATGTAATTAAGGTAATACCATATGTCTCCTATCATTTCAAAATACCTCTTGATGAGGGGGCGGACCCTAGGCATGAAAATGACTATGATGTCTTCCACTATAGCTAGATAAATGTAGTCACAGATAAACTACATGTGATTCCTAAACTTGAAGATGTGCAGTTTGGAATAATAATGTTAAATGGTTGTCATACCATTTGGGGACCAATTTATAATCCCAGGGAAGGTGACTGAGGCAAGAATGGTGTAAAACAGTTATGATATCATAAATAATTTCTTAGAGGTCCTTATTTTCATGACATTGAATTTCTTAGCAAGGAAGACACTGATTAAATCTCTAATTAGAGGGGTAAGTTTCTCCTCCACCATGAAGTGCACATATGAGACCTATATCTTATTCACATAAGTGGTCGAAGGGGAACCAAAGGCTCGGTTCATTAGGGTCATTACTACCCTAATTCCCTCCCTAAATTAGATGATAGGGATCTTACCCTTGAAATCCCTAAAGATATGGGATCCTTGGTGTAGCCAGAGTCTAAAGATAGAGTCAAAGTCATGGTTATTGGTCCACTCTTTGAGTTTAAAAAGGTCCACATGGGGGAGAGGGATCTTAAAGTAATTTTTTAAAGAAACAAGAGAAATGTAGGCTTCCCCTTTTGAGTTCTCCTCCCTAATGATCCAATCATTATCTATTCTACAATCAACAAATATGGGGGCAAGGATGTCAATACAATGTAATACCTTTGGTATTATTGTGGCATGATGAAGTCCAACCATCTGGACTGCAACTAGTTCATAGTGTCATCTACTCATGCTGGCAATCCTCAGTTCCTCTTTTGAAATTGGTTATAGCTCATCTATCATGAAGAAGGGCTTGGACCAATTCCTAATACCCTAGATATTCAAGATTAAGAGGTCCAATTTGGTATCCTTAAAGATCTAGCCCTCATTATCTATTATCAAATAGAGCTCAGTCTATTCCTTCAATTATTTCGCACTAGTTATCATGGTCTCTATCTTTGTTAATTACTCACACTGTATTGCATATGATCTTTGTGAAAGCTTTTCTTACCCTTAGAAACATAATTGAGTTTTCCTTGGATAAAATTATAATAAATTGAGTCTGTTTGGGTCACTTTTATGTAGGGTTTAAGGTTTTGGATCTTTAATGGTGGAATGTATCTAGGCTTTGGATTATACATGTCTTGGATTTTATTTGGACCTTTTTGCCTTTATACCTTTATATTTTCAAGCCCATAAGATCTCATATTTTATCCCCTTTTGCTTACATGGTGCCTATGTGACATTAGTCTAGACCTTTCGTAGCATTTTTCATAAATGCATTTTGAACACTAACTATTGGCCTTTAAAAATGCCTCTTTTATTTTGCTTCATTTGATGAAATTCTATAATAAATCAGCCACTATTGATTGTAAACTAGGCCATTTCCTTTTAATTGGTTGTTTGGTTTCAATCCTTTTGGTTGTGACACTTGGCATGTTCACGTATCTTATTTATGTTTCGTATCTTTATCTAGTCACTCAATAAAATAGTATCAACCACATGGTGATCTTGAGATCCTTTGAAAATACATTATCACCTTCATGTTGTTAGATCAACTCTTAACTAAAAAGTATGAGCCATCGATTATCTTGTTAGATTTGCCTCAAATGGTCTTGTACCATGCATTGAACTCATGGGCTCTCAGGGTCTTGTTGAAAAGTTTTAAGGAGATTCACATCATTGGATCAACTCCCAATAATGGAGCACAAACCACAAGATCTATTTAAGTTCCCAAACATTAAGTTAGTAAATTATTAAAGTCATGACTTAGGCTTAAGTTCTTTAGGCTAAGGTTTGTTTCATGTTTATTAAGAATGAAATAAACCTTAGGCTAAGGAATTTACGTTTAAAGTTTTTATAATTTATAGCAAAGGGGTGAGGGTCTAAATAGTCTAGGCCACCATATATGAAAACCTTTGGTTATCTTATATTATGTGTGACAAGGACTTCCTTTTTAAAATAAGACTTAGCATAAGCTCATAGTTTAGGGTTCATGATTTTTTTTAAACAAAATGTCATGGGGACCCTAAAGTATAAATTTAGACTAATTATATTTAGATCATAAGACCAATTCCATATTTCCCAAAGTTAATATTCCCACTTTGAGCATCTTTCAGCATTCCTTTTTAAGTTGTGAAGACATTTCTGAGCTTTTCAATAGGATTATGGAATGCCACTTGACCCTGAGTAAGATATTTCATTAGATTAAAATTGATGGTCTCATGGGTATCAAATACACCTTCATAGGCATCAATTGATGGTCTTATGGACATCAAGTTTAAGCCAATGAAACTTTCATTTTTATGGGATTAAATTTGACAGTCACACAGATGTCAAATTCATCTTTTTAGGCATTTGAATGATAGTCACATGAATGTCAATTTTAAGCTCATTAAAATATTTAGGACCAAATGTGAGGATGCCACTTGGCACCTCTATGGGTTTTCGCAAGGTCTCGATGTTAATTCACCTAATTGGATCAAATGTCATGATAAATTGATAGCCATAGGATCTTGAGCTGGGCCTTACTTTTGACTGGTTGTCTCTATCAAGTAACCCCATTTTGATTTTAATCCTCAAATAAAATGGCATCATGTGTCCATCTTTTAGGTCTCTTACATCCTTTTGAATTTTTAATTACACTTTGCTCTATTCGATTGGGTCCTAGAGAATAAGGACAAACCATTGGATAATAAAAGATGCATATTATTTAAGTCAAAGTTCAGTCTATCCTCACTCCATTGGATCAAATTCCATGATAAAGTGATAGTTTTAGGATCCTACAAGATGAAAGGAAGTTACGTTAGGACCATGGAGTCATAAAAGACTTAGGCTTAAGGTGTTAAGACTAAGGTCTTGATTATATTAATGAATACATTAGGGCCTTAATAGTAAAACCTTAGGCTAAGTTGGGAAATAATTAAAAGGACAATATAATACAAACATTAGTTAGGCATATGGGGAATCTTAAATGGGGGAAATAACATAAGGGACAAAGCCTTTAGACTAAGTCATGTCAAAAAACATGACTAAGCCTTAAAACATGAGTTTTATACTAGGGCCTAAAATGAATTTTAAAATGGCTCCCACCAACTTGGTTCCTACCATTATTCAAATTTAAATTGAGGGTTTACTAGGGTTTTCTTGAGTATAGAATTCTTGAGAACACATGCCATAAAACCTGCAACTAAAATCCATGAAGAAGATTTATTATCACTATTATTACAAATTAAAGCAAAATACAACCATATAAGCCTTCTTTTAACAAAGTGGATGACCTTAAAATTCTTCAAATGATCCTAACATGCCAAAATTTCCATGTTTTATTCTTAGGTTTTCTTAAGGGTCCCAATTCAAGAAATAATGGGGGTATGTTAGCTCCAAAAAATGGTGACTCATGGGGGAAACATAGCAAAATGTTAGAACCTAGAGACTCTAGTTTAGGCAAATAATTAATTCATCCACTTCACTTGATTAATGTCATCATCTAGACCAGGTCATAGTTGAAACAAACCTTACACTTGTAGGTTTAAGGTCAAACACCAAGACATAGCCAAACTATGTGTGTGTGTGTGTGTGCACACGCGCTTTGATTCCACTTATTGTTTTCCATGGGGTTTAAGAAATGACTTCCAAGCTTCATCTTTTTAATCATATACACTAACTTATAACATGCAAAGATGTTTATTGGGAACCATGCTTTAGCTTAGTGAAGGCTTGGGCATTTCTCTATTGATATTTAGGCATCCATATCCCTAATAGAGATGCCTTTAGCTCCAATCAAGGCCTTGATCCACTACCATCTAGGCATCCATGGCCTTGATGGAGATTACCAAAATCACCTATAATTGAATTTTTTTGATTTTGCATTGAGTTCTTTTCTCCTTTCTATTTCCTCTAGATTTTTATGCTTTTAGCAAGGTTGGGAACTAGGAAGGCCAAGTTTTAGGATTTGGTCAAGTATTTGATCTTTTGAAAATCACCTATGGTTGAAACTCTTATACCAAGCAAGGATGTTGATTAAGTGCTAGTTTTGGCTATACCCTAATAATTTGAGTCTTCACCCTAGAATTCAAAGTCTTCTTTAAACTAGTTTGAGGTCACAACAATGGTTAGGGTCTCATGAAAAGATTGGCCTTTTCATTGGTCTTTACAATTTTCTACTTGCTATAACATTATTCTTTATATTTTAGAACCATGGTCATCTTATGTGTGGGGTCCATACACATATTTATATATTAGGGGGATATTTTCAAGTAACTTCATAAATTTTGAGATCAATATTGTCCATAAAGACTTATCAAAACCAAGGAACAAAGCAACATGAATGAAACACACAACAAAAGGTAGGAAAGAAAGTGAACAAGGAAAGAAAACAAATATGAAATAACTTGTGTACATACAAGGGATAGGAAGGAAAGAGTATGAAAATAAACTAACTATCCTACCTACTATAATCTAATCATCTTACAGTTTACTCCATGAAGATCTTAGGAAGAGAAATAAAGAATTAGTGTTTGAGATATTCCCCATTAGTAGGCAATGTGAACGCTAATCCCTATATATATTTGAGATTAAAGGTGTTGTTTCCCATTGTTTATGCAATCTAGTATGGGCCAATCCACAAGGGTGTGAATATTTCATGCTTTCCCTTAGACTCATATGCTTTGTCCCAAAGGAGAACTAGGTCTCCCTATCTACACACCTTGATCCTTGACATTTTTTCAAACCACCTTTTCACTATGGTTTGGTGTCTACTAGAATTAGCAAAGGCTTTTTCCCTCGCATCTTCCATTTGAATTTTATCTATCAATCTAGAGTTGGCATGCTCTTGGCTCTCTTCCATGTATTATTGCATAAATTCATATGTGGGAATATTAAGAGTGATAGGAAAGATAGGTTCTTGTATATACACTAATAAAAATGGTGAGGCCCTTAAAGCTTTCTTGATTTTTATCCTATCAGCCCAAAGTGTAAATTTAAGGAGCTTGTGCCAAGTCCTGGGCTTCTCTTCAGCAAATTTGTTGATTGCTTTCATCAAGTTCTTATTTGTAGATTCATAAACTCCATTCCCTTGGGGATAATTATTGGAGGAAAACTTAAGTGTAACACCATTATCATAATCCCATTTAGTCATCTCTATAGATATAAAGGTAGATCCATTATTGCATACTAGAGATACTAGAGTTTTATACCTAGTACGGATGTTTTCCTCCAAGAAGTTGATCGCTTCTTCAATCCTTAATTATTTGGTGGCTACAAATTCAATCCACCTTTTAAAATAGTTTTTGGTAGTCAAGACATATTTATGACCTTTAGAATAATTAGGGTTGATCACCCCAATAAATTCTAATCCCCATTGTGCCCATGATTTGTCAATCATGACTAGTTGTAAAGGCATTGCTACTTTTAGCTCTTTGGTGCTCAAAATTTGAAATGAGTGACATTCCCTTACATGTTTGTGAGCATATTTGAAAATGGTTGGCCAATATTAACCAACCCTAATAATTTTGTGGGTTGTGGTTCTTCTAGATGGATGTCCACTACCCATATTTTCATGAAAGGTGCTCATGATTTGAGTGGCTTCTTCTTATGAGACACACCTCAAGTAAACCCATTCAAATTTATTTATATCTAAGACCCCATAGTTGATTTATTTTACTCCCTGGATAGACCTGTAGGACAAGTACCATTAATTAACAAGTGTATGGTTGAATCATCTATTTATTAACTTGAAAACTTTGTTGATCTACTTGCATAATACTTAGCCTAGGGCTGGTGTTAGCAATTATTTGGATCAAACATTAGCACCTTACCAATTTTTTTGTTTTCATTTCCAAGTCATATTCCAACAAAATTGACATCCACTTACCTCTACGTTCTCCTGGTTCATTTTGACTCAACATGAGCTTGGTGGCAGGGTCAGGTAAGATAGCATATACTTTATTTCTAAAGATGAAATGTCTAAATTTGTTTACTACATTTACTAGTGCATATGTCTTCTTATCAATCAAAGAATAATTCAACTTATAATTTTAAAATTAGTGCTCATAAATTCTATCAGGTGATCACACCCATCAATTTTATAAGTTAACACCGCAACCATAGTGTGGTTAGATGCAAAGGAATAAAGGTAGAAATACTTTGAGAAGTTAGGAATTATAAGGACTGGATCTTAACTAATGGCCTCCTTGATATCATTAAATTCATTTCTTGATTATTCATTCCATGTGACTTTGGCATCCTTATTAAGCATTTTATTTAATGGTTTGATAATTTCTGCAAAAATAGAAATGAACTTTCTCATAAAATTTATCATACCAAAAAATGACTTTAGCTCCTTCCTACTATTTGGAGGCTCTATCCTATATATGGCTTCCACTCTTTTAGGATTTACAAACACACACACACACACACACACACACACACACACACACACATACACACACACACACACACACACACACACACACACACCATATTTGTTTATAACATGGTATAATAATTTAACTTTAGTCACACAAAAGATACTCTTCTTAGGGTTTAATAAAATGCCATACCTTCAATATTTGTATAAAACTTTTTGTAGGTACATGAAGTGATGTTGCCTATTTTTAGAGAAAAATATTAGATCATCTATATATATGATAATTCACTTACCAATCAGGACTTGGAAGGCATGATCCATAGCTCTTTGAAAGGTGTCTCCTACATTGATTAGTCTAAATGGCATTCTCTTGTAAGCAAAGGCTCCCCACTTTATTATGAAGGTTGTTTTCATCCTATCCTCTCTATCAACTAGTACTTGGTTGTATCTTGAAAAGCCATCAAGAAAAGACATCATAAATGAATTTGAAACAAATTGAATTACTTGGTCTAGAGAAGGAAGAGGATAGTTGTCTTTTTTTAATGCTTTTTTTTAAGTTTCTAAAATCAATATAGAGTCTAATATCACCATTTTTATTTTTGATTGGCACTAAGTTTGTCACCTAGGTAGAGTGCCTAATGGGGAAGACTATCCTAGAATATAATAATATTTTGACCTCATTGAAGATCATGGGTTCTAGGATAGGGTTTACTGGTCTTTAGTTCTACTTGAAGGGTTTATAGCTTTCCTTAAGAGGTATAGTATGTGTGATAACCTTTGGATCAAAGATATTTAAGTCATCATAAGACCATGCTATGACATCCCTGTATTGGGTAAGGAGTTCTTTGGACTTCTCATTTTCTATGTTTGTACAAGATTTTCCAACATTTACTATTTGGGGTTGATCTTGGAGGCCAAAATCAATAGCATTATAATCCTTCCCATTTACCTTAGAAACTTTGGAAACCTCAACTAGTTTGTCCTAATCAAACAATCTCTCTAGAGAAATCATCCCTTTGGGGATCTTAATGTCATTCAACTAAATGACTTTACCACCAAACATGTCATCCTTAGATTCATTTTCACTAGCCTAATCAATAATATGGGTATCGAATTCCATAAAAATGGTTATGAAATCCAATTTGTGTTGATCATCATTGAAAACTTGAAAATGGTTAACATTATTAGGTACTGAAGGATAAGGGATCAACTCAATACTAAAATTAGGGGAATCATGATTGGGCATGAGGTTGGATGTAGCAGATGTCAACTTATTAGTATTTTGTTTCTCCTCCCTTAGGATGGAGATGATGCTAAAAACATCAAAGGACTCAATTAGATTCTAAACCCTGAATTTATATCTCTTAAGATATGAGAGCTTGAATTAGTATTTGTTTCTTACTTGATTGACCAGTAGTTCTAAATCCCCATATATTAGTAGTTATTTAAGCTTAATACTTATATAAAATTAAAGACCTAAGATAAGGGCTTCATGCTCAGCAAGATTATTATTGCAAGGGAATTGGACTATTAAGAAGGACCTTTTGTTAGTAGGGTTAGTCAAGATAATACCAACACTTGATCTAACTTTACACCTAGCACCATCAACATGTAACTTTTATAATCCATTAATAACCTAAACATTCTTAGGACCACAAACCATATCATCTTCTCAGGTGAAAACCCCTAAGTTTGATTCAATTATGTTGACCCTCTCATTCATAACATTGTATTATATTATCATATGTTTCATCCTTGGATGCATTTCAACTCTAATTTGATTGGGAACTCCCTTCCAAGTAGCCATAACTGGGAACAATCAATGGACATATAACCATTCAAAGCTTTGGTCTATTCCTTACTCAACAAGATTATATAAACATCAAGTATATCAATAAATTGAATATCAATGAATTGTTTTACTTTAGGTTCAGAAGATAATTGCATATGAACATTTAAGAGTTCCCCAATTTCCTTGGCCCTTAATTTTTCTAATTGGGTGACAACTTTATTAGACTTGATAGGTGTCAAGCCAAGTTTTTTGCATATACCTACAAGCATGATATTTTTAGAAGCGCATGATTATAATAAGCAATTATGTAAGTTCTTACCAAACATTCTAACAGTGAGCAAGAAAGGGGGAGATTTAGTTTTATATTTGTGCATAGTCACATTGGCATGATCATATTTGGGTGGCTTGTTAGACTTCAATGATTCCAACTTCAAGTCCCTTTATTCTATAATCTATGTTAATTCATGCAAAGTGATGTTATATTTTATCTTCTTCATGTCCTCATCTATGTTATATCTAGTTGTAGAAGAATAAGGAATTTCAATGTGGGGCTTAGGAATACTCCCTTTGGGAGGCTTAGAATTATTGCTTGAAGAAGTGTCTGGAAGAGTTCCAAAGTTTTTTGGAGGTGTAGAGGTAGTCAAGGTTACCTCTGCTCTCTATTCTTTAAGGGATAGATCTTCTTCAAGAATTCTTGAAAGGATTGAATCTCTTTAGGGATCTCATCAAGATTATTCTCCTCTTGAAAGGGGAAATCAAATATCTCCACCATAAAGGCTTGATTAGATGGTTTGGATCAAGAAGCACCTACAGCATTATCCTTATTAGGGACTATTTAAAATATATCTAATTATTCTTAAAATGCCTCAAAATCTTTACAAAATTCAATATAGTGTTTCCCCCCCCCCTTTTTAGTTGTTTAATGCACTCTATAATAATCAGGTAATGCAGTATTAGTGAGGTTAATGTCTATGGTATTATTTTTAGGAGGTGGGTCATTATTCCTATTATAATGAAAGCCATCATTCAAAAATCTATTACCTAGCCTATTATATCTTTGAAATGAGAAGTTCCTACCTAAGCTTTCAGTAGTATTTCCAACTTATTTTTGCAATTGAAGGAAATCAGTGCTTAACTTTTGGACCATTTTCAAGATGGATTCATTATCACTTTTAGGGGTTTCAAAATTATGTACCTAATTTTGGTTAGGCCCATCAACTAGTAATAATTCCCTTTGATCACCTACATTGAATCCATTAGTTGTAAGATGACTCAAGAATCCCAAGTTCTAATTTGGAGTAGTATGACTTAAAGGTAACTAAGTGAGGTTTGGGAGTTGGTTCATAGATGGGATATTTTGGTTGTTGGTAGGGAATAAGTTCATCATAGGCATTTGTGGTTTAATATTTGGCATAGAGTATTCCATTTATCCTTGGGTTTGCATCTAATCATTGATGGTCACTGTCTCAAAATAGGCCCTAGCTAATGAAGTTATAGTTGGCATGGATTTCTTCAAAAACATAGAGGTCATTGATCTATTACATCTTTATAGATTTATAAGGTTAAAACATCATTAGGTTTTCATGGTTCTATGGTCTTGCTAAACATTTTATGAAATTTAGCATTGAAAGACCTAATAGGCTCACTTTCATCCCTTTTAATGGTTTTAAACTGATGGTAAATGACACAAGGACTGATAATTTTACAAAATTGATCTATAAATACATTATTAAAATAATCTCAGCTAGTGATGTAATTATCAGATAAGCTCAAGTACCATTCATAATTAGCATCCTTAAAGTTGAAGGGTAATAACCTATAGGATATGTCCTCATGCACAATGTTAAGCAACCTTAAAGCATCTTTAAAAGACTTTATATGTTCCTTAGTAGGTACTATACCTTTAGGAATAAATGTGGGAAAATAATTCTTAGGCTTATATGGGAGGTTATGTACCATGCCTGGTACATTAATTGAAGACTCTCCTAGCCAAGCGATATTAAGATGAAGGTTAAAGGAAAAGGTGTCTTAAAGGGGTGAAGTTGGAAGAGATATAGATTTCCTACATCTACCTTTGTCACGCCTAGTCCTTATGTGGGCCTCAAGTTCAAATAAAGGTCCTCTAGTATTTTAATGTGATATTTTTCTAATTTTAGGCAATTTTAGCTTTAAATTTGAAGATCTTGCCTAAAATACAATGTATCAAGTTAACTTTTATAAATAACAAGAGTTAGACTTGCACATTGAGCTTATTTTATAAAGATGCATAGAAAACTACAAAGGACATTGATCTTTGACTGAATTAGCTTAAAGATGTGTTTAATTACATGGATATGATCTATCTTTATGAGTCTAATCTTAAATAATCCTAGATCTATGAAATATACACCTACCTTTGATCAAAATAAGTTGTTTTAATCTTAGATACTATAGATATTCAAAATTTAAGATAAATTAACCAATCAATAAATAGTAACACCCCAAAGAACATCAATATTTGTCTAAGGTAGCACAAAAGTTCTTATTAAATAGTAAAGATCGATGATCTTTATAATTTTAAGCAAAGGCTTAATTCAAAATATGAAGATACACTAATCTTTAGACCAAGATATGTTAAGATCAACATAGATTCAAAGAATGGCCCTCCTTCTAATGTCAATGGACTTTCCTCTTATTGATGCTTCTAAATGAGCCACGAGGTGCTCTTAGTATTTAAAAAACACTTCTCATTTTAGAATTAAGAAAATCAGAGCATGAGTTGTAGGTTGTGGCAATCTAGTTGCCTATGGTGAAATAGCAGTAGAGCAAGATGAACCATTCCATAATATTTATAAGTTTTGGTGGTTAGGAGCCACCTTGGTTTGTTATTTTATGAAATTATGTTGATTATTATTGAATTACATCGTAGGATCAAGCTATAAACTAGTCTAAGTGGGTATTTACAATGAAATTTAAACTAACGTGGTCTAATATAAAAAAGAGGGCAAAGAGAAAGGTAAGGCAGAAAAGAAATGGGTCATTGCCAACTTTAGTCTCAAACATCATGACAAAGTATCAATTATAACCAAGTATACATTAAACTAATATATAATACAAAATAGACTAAGCTCAGATTCTAATATATGTCAGGCAAACTTCAAAGGATAATGTAAAAAGTCACAAGTAAAAACCAAGTATACTTTAGAGATTTACTACTATAATCAAATAGCATTTGTACATCTGAATATAGAGTAAAAAAATGAAATGAAAAAAAACCTAATATCTTCCAACTAATATATAATATGCATATATTAGAAACCTTATGATTAAAATTGTAACTTAAAATTCCAAGATACCATTCAAATTCAAGACCTTAACTAGTAATTGGTAGACTAATTATATTAGTAATCAACACATCAAAATGGACAATCCTTGTAAAATTACCTGATTATATTAATTTCTTCAAGTGTGTAAAATTATCTCAAAATCTCTCTTTTTACAAATGGTAATACATGCCTTTAAAGAAATACTGGGCAGTATACTAATCAGTTTAAAATACAGGTGTACAAAGATAAGGATAGGTGTCCTTATAATTAATAGAATATAAGTGCTTTTCCAAATCATACTAACCTAGATTAAAATATGCTAACAAACTAGCATATGCCTTTATAATGGAATATTCTATTACAAAATGTTACAAAATTGTACAAAATAGAATTTTATTTAACTTGATGGTGGGGTCCTTGCTTGTTATTGGAGGATGTTCATGGCTCTCTCATGTTGCTCATTAATCATCTTGAGATCCACATTAGGCTTCATGATAAAATCCTCTTCTTGGTCCACAAAATCATCAAATTCTTTATCATTCATGGTTAAGGCCTCCTTGATGCTCCTAGATTCATTTATTCTTCCCTAGCATTGAATATCATGTCGAAGATTTTGCTATTATCTTTCCTATATTTACCTTAGCTCTTTCCTTGGATCTATTGAGTCACTAGAATAGCCTTGTGCTTGAATTCCTTATCAATTATGAGTCTAAGGGTAATGGTTTAGGTAGGATATACAAGCATAATCCCAATAAATTGTTCAATTCTATCAATTAGCTCATTATCATCTTTCAATATCCCTTCTACCTTATTATGTTAGGTACTTAGACCCTGAACCTTATCAATCATAATTCATAGAATTGTACTTAGGTGCCCCAAGCTGATGGTTTTGAACTTTGGGATTTACTTCTTTTCTTGATTATTAATAAGTTGGGTTATCTTATCCTCTGATGTCTACCATTAGGTGACTAGGCCCTTGGCTAGTTCACTCTACCCTTCTAATCCTCTCTACCTCAGATTCATTGACTTAAGTGCTTCAAACATGTCATAAAATGACTTATCAATAATTTTAGTCATATCATCTAGAACTAATAATATTTCTTATGTTTTTAATTTTTGTTTTTCCTATTCTAAATTATAGACCCTTTGTTTCAATCCTTGGGCTCCAGCCTTGGCCTATTCTCACTGGGCTTCAATCAATATTTCAACATCTTCTTCTTATATGGCTACTTCACCAAGCTATTATCCTATAATAGGGGTCAAACCTACAAAATGTTACACCTTTTGAAAGGTGAACTCCTTCATCCTAACCATAGTTGTCATGGTTGTAACCCTTTCTAAGCCAGCTATTTTAGGATTGAAATGAATATTTGTGACTGGTTTCTTGAATTTTGAAGGCTCTAAGACCTCCACACCTGAGCTTCTATATGTTCTTGGAGCATCCATCCTTTTGGTTTCTATCCCTTGGGTGACCATAATCCTTCTTTCCTCTTGTTATTTCATCATAGCCTTTATCCAAGGCTTCATGTCATCCTGAATTCCAATGTCAGCAACTTTGGTCATAATCTAAGAATGAGAAAGAAAGAGGATATTCTACAATTTTCCATAGATAAACCACTCAAGAATTATTAGTCCATGGATTGGTAACTCATCACTGAATAAATTAACTTCACTAGTGGTATGAGTGAAATTCAATCTAGGTCTCTTCCTTGGCCCTATAGGGACCAATGCTAGTTCTATTTTCCTCTTTTCTTGAGATGCCATAGGGACAAGCTCCTTTCCTATATCTTCTAAGGGATATTCCTCCCTATCTGAGTCATAAGCTTTTATGAGTTCCTTGAGGGAACCCTTAATCATCTCTTCTGGCTCCAAGGCTATCATGTCAAAATATAAATTTGGGGAAGGTGGTCTTTGTGGGAGCGTTGAAGGTGGTGGACCATTCCCAAGTCTCTCTTCTAACCTCACTTCTCCAACTTTCTCTTTTCCTTTTCCTTGTTCATATTGAACTTGCTTAATTTTTTTTTGGGGTTGTGGTTGTGATTTATCTACCTAAGTCTTCTCATGGGCCATTCCATATGGACTAGGTAAAAATTGATACTATAAAGGATGCATTTGCAATGTTTCCCTAGATGGTTTATTATCCATTGTTAACTTTTGCTCAATTTTGATGTTGTGGCCTTGGATCCTAGCCAATACTTCCTTAAATTTCTTATTCTTGATATATATGGTGTCATGAACACCAAGTTGATGTACATAATTAGGCTTTGGGAGCTTCTTATATTTCAAATGTTCCCCAACTTTGTTCTTTGGGTCCAACATTTTGAGTTCATCCAGTTGGAAGCCAAATGAATCCCTGTGTGTGGACATGATTTCTAATTATTTCCAATATTTTATTATGTTTTTCCCAATATTTAAGGGGAAAGGGTAGAATATACCCTTCCTCTTCTCCTTTTAAGTCTTTCCAATGTCATGGATAAGCTAAGAGGCAATTTCCTACTCAAGCTTATTTGGAACATACACTAGTAGCCTGTAAGGTTGGGACATGATCCCTTCTATCCTGATAACTGTAATATTAGGGTAATACCATATATATCCTATCATTTAAACATACCTCTTGATGAGGGGGTGGACCTTAGGCATGGGAACACCTGTGATGGCCTTTCCTATATCTTGATAAACATCATCACAAATAAACTGCATGTGATTCCTATACTTGAAGATGTGTAGTTTGGAATAATAATGTGAAATGGATGTCTTGCCATATGGGGACCAATTTCTAATCCCAAGGAAGGTGATTGAGGAAAGAAGGGCATCAAATAGGTATTACATCATAAATAATTTCTTAGAGGTCTTTCTTTTAATGGCATTAAATTGATTAACAAGGAAGACACTGATTAAAATCTCCAATTGGAGCGGTAATTTTATCCTCCACCATGAAGTGTACATATGAGACCTAGATCTTACATACATAAGTGGTCAAAGGGGCACCAAAGGCTTAGTTCAAAAGGGTCATTATTACCCTAATGCCCTCTTTGAATTAGATTATATGGATCCTTCCCTAAAAATCTTTAAAGCTATAGGATCCTTGGTATAGCTAGGTATAAGGATAGAGTCTAGGTCATGGTTATTGGTCCACTCTTTGATTCTAGAAAGGTCTACATGGAGAAAAGAGATCTTATAATAATTCTCAAAAGTAACAAGATAAATTTAGGCTACCCCTTTTTAGTTACCCTCCCTAATGATCCATTCATTTTCTATTATACAATCGATGAATATGAGGGCAAGGACATCAATGTAATGTAATACCTCTACTTTTGTCGTGGTGTGATGAAGGTCAACCATCTAGACTGCAACTAGGTCATAATGTTTTTTGCTCATGGTGGTGATCCTCTGTTCCTATTTAAAAATGGATTAAAACTCATCTATCATGAATAAGAGGTTAGACTAATTATTAATACCCTAGATATTCAAGGCTACGAGGTCTAATTTAGTATCCTTTAAGATCCAACCCTCATTGTCTATTATTTAATAGAGCTCAATCTCTTCTTTGAGTTGTTGCCTACTAATTTATATGGTCTCTGTCTTTGCTAATTACTCACATTGGATTGTAAATGATCTTTGTGAAATCTTTTCTTGCACTTAAAAACACAATTGAGTTCTCCTTGGATCAAATTTCAATAAATTGAGTCTATTTGAGTTGCTTTTATGCATGGTTTAGGGATTTGGATCTTTAATTGTAGAATATATCTAGGATTTAACTTATAGATGTCTTAGATTTGATTTGGACCTTTTACCTTTATACCTTTATGTTTTTAAGCCCATAAGATCTCATATTTTGTCCCCTTTTGCTTGTCTGGGGCTTATGTGGCATTGGTTTGGACCCTTCATGACATTTTTCATAAATGCCTTTCTAACACTAACCATTGGTCTTTAAAAATGACTCTTTTATTTCACTCTATTAGATCAAATACACCAGTATATATTCCTCCTATTGATTCTTCTAAATGAACCATAGGGTGTTCTTAGTGTTTAAATAATACTTCTAATTTTATAATTCAAAAAATTTAGAGCATGAGTTACAAGTTGTGGCAATCTATGATCCATACATCCCTTCTCAAGGATAGTGATACACTGTTGCCATGTGTCCGACCGGGATCACCTCGAGTGCTTCGGTGGCTGGCCATATAGGGGTCTGGAAGAGGACCCAAATCACTCTGAAGCTTTTGGTGTGATGGCCAGTCTTCTAGTGTTATCAGAGCGGTTTGTCTTTAGAGTGTATGATCCTACGGATGAGGTCAAATTACAGGAAGCTTGGGTGGAAAATAGAACCAGCAGAATATCCACCTATTCACTCTAAATGACTTTAAATGGTGGACAACACTGAGGCATCTGATCCTTTCAAGGAAATGGTGAATGAAGCCCTCCAACAACAACAAGCATAGATGCTACAATAATTCACTCAAATTCTCCAACAAATCTCGATGGGAAATTTTGGCTCCTCATCCACACCTACACATCCTTTCAGTTCCCCAACACCCTTCAAGGTTCAGGGGAATTTTGATATCCCTACATTTGAAGGCAAAATCAATGTTGATGTAGTAGAAAATTGGTTGGATCAATTCTCATCTTATTTTTCTATAAATAAATTCATCGATAAAGAGAAGATTACTTTTACTCTTCTGAAAGCATCATTGCCTGTCAAAAATTGGTGGGAAGTGTAAAAAAAGAGATTCAGTGCAGATGATATTGGCCTTGAGATAGAACCTACATGGGATGATTTCATAGATGTTGTAAAGGAAGAATACTACCCCATTAGAGCATATGACGATCTGTATATAGAGTGGCAACAACTTTGCCAAGGTAAGGAACAATTTGTTCAAGATTACACTGACATTTTTCATTCTCTATCTGCGAGATTGGGCATCCAAGAAAGTGAGAAACATAAGGTTCTCAAATATTTTGGTGGACTACAAAGGTACATACGGGGAGAAATGGAACTCTTCAATCTGGAAACCATCGGTGAGGCATACAAGTTCACAGTAAAGATTAAGCAGAAGCATGGAAGAATGAATATAAAGAATCAATCTTCAAAATGGAAAAGTGACAAAGAAGTTCAAACATGAGGCTAAAATTGGAAGAAAAGGGAAGGAAAGACTAGGAAGTGGTGTGATTATCACAAATCTAGAACTCACTCCAAAGAAAAATGTCGAGCTATCAAATCACTAATTTTTGAGTCACAATCCTCTGCTCTACCTCATACAGACCTTGTAGTCAAAGAGGTTGAAGAAGAAATTATAGATGCTGATCCTGAAGCCATTGTTGCTTCATCACAGACACATGACAAGATGCTAGATGACAAGGAAAGGTTGTTTCACTCTAAGTTATGGGTGAAAAATAAGCCTCTACATTTCATTCTTGATAGTGGAAGTTAAAAGAATTTAATCTCTATTGATGTTGTGAAAATCCTAAATCTATATATGAAGCCTCACCCAAACCCATACAGTATTGGATGGTTGAGTCCAGGGAGAAACCCCCATGTCACCCACCAATATCTTCTCTCATATGCAATACAATCTTTCCAAGATGAGGTCTTATGTGATGTGGTCAATCTAGATGTTTGTGATGTACTCTTTGGTCAGTCATTCATGTATGATATACATGTTATATATGAATCAAGAACTAGAAGGATCACTCTCACTCTTGGAACACGGTGCTACAGGGTACCAGAAGTACCACCTTCTACATTTGTCTCTCTGATTAGTGCCAAGAAATTTGTTCTCATGGTGGTCAAGCCACAGGAATCTAAAAGGGTCAATGTTACAGCCCTAACTACACAAACAACACAACAATAGAATAAAATAGATACCAATCTAAAGAAGTTCATGGCCTTCCATCCACAAACTGATGGTCATATAGAAATGGTGCACAATCGAGCCCTGCACAGTTCCATAAATCACAGTCCCTTCCAAGTATGCATTAGGAATCAAATCAAAGTACAACTACCACACTTGGTGAAAATTCTTGATGCAATGGGGACCATTTCTTCTCAAGGAGGGAGGAATGATCTAGACAACAATCCAGATGACAATTCGGGTGATGGGTCTACCCTAATTTCTGGCGAAACTTCTAGGAGACATAACTTTTGCACCATAGCTCCAATTGACTCACCGTTTAAACCATTGGAAAGATAATAATGAGGGGAATATTGTGAGATGGCATGGAGCTCTTCTTGATGAATTTTTACCCCCTAAAACCCAATAGAAGTGTCCCAAATTTCAATTTTAGTTGTGCAGTCTAAAAATAGTAAGTTTCTAAAAATAGTAATTCCTCAAATTTTGTATTATTGTAAATCATGGAAGTCGAACCAACTCATCTCCCTTAAGATTGGTGACCTTCCATATCCTCCCCACACCTTCAAAACATGTATAAATGAAGATGTAACTTAAAATGGAAATCAGACATCTCTTCTCAGAGATAAGCATATGTTTGGGTCTGCAATTTTTATAAATAAAACATCTCTTTTCAAAGATAGCATTATTTGAATTGTGTTGTTCTTATTTCTGAATTATATTTCAACCAAAGCTTTTCAATTTTTGGATAAATAAAAGACTACCCATCACACCAAAATCTTCAGAGTGATTTGGGTCCTCTTCCAGACCCCTATATGGCCAATCACCGAAGCACCCGAGGTGATCCCGGTCGGACACGTGGCAGCAGTGTATCGCTATCCCTGAGAAGGGATGTATGGATCATGCCCACCAGCTTCCGCAGGACTCGACCTCGAGACCTAGCTCTGATACCAATAATACAAAACTTGAAAAGCTTTGGTTGAAATATAATTCAGAAATAAGAACAACACAATTCAAATAATGCTATCTCTAAAAAGAGATGTTTTATTTATAAAAATTGCAGACCCAAACATATGCTTATCTCTGAGAAGAGATATTTGATTTCCCTTTCAGGTTACATCTTCATTTATACATATTTTGAAGGTGTGGGGAGGATGTGGAAGGTCACCAATCTCGAGGGAGATGAGTTGGTTCGACTTCCATGATTTAAAACAATACAAAATTGACTGCACAATTAAAATTGAAATTTGGGACACTTCCATTGAGTTTTATGGGGTCAAACTTCATCAACAGAATCTACATGACATCTCACAATTTTCCCCTCATTATTATCTTTCCAACGGTTCAAACGGTGAGTCAATTGGAGCTACGGTGCAAAAGTTATGTCTCCTGAAAGTTTCGCCATCAATTGGGGTAGACCCATCACCCGAATTGTCATCTGGATTGTTGTCCGGATCAATCTAGTTGCCTATGGTGAAATAACAATAGAAAAAGATGAACCATCCCATAATATTTATATTTTTTGGTGGTTTTGAGCTACCTTGGTCTATTCCTTTGTGAATTTATGTTGATTCTTAGTGAATTACATCCTAGGCTCAATCTACAAACTAGTCTAAGTGGGTATTTACAATGAAATTTAAAGTAAAGTGGTTTGATATTAAAAAAGGGGTGAAAAGAAATGTAAGGAAAAAAATAAATTGGATATTTCCAACTTTAGTCTCAAACATCATGACAAATTATCAATTGTAACCAATTTTTCATTTAACCAATATATAATACAACATAGCCTAAGCTCAAATTTCGATATATATATGGAAAACTTCATAGGATAATGTAAAAAGTCACAAGTAAAAACCAAGTCTACTTTAGAGATTTACTACTATAATAAAATATCATTTTCACATCTAAATATATAGTAAAAAAATTAAATGATTCAAAACCTAAGATCTTCTAACTAATCTAGCATATCCACAGATTAGAAACCCTATGATCAAAATTGCAACTCAGAATTCCAAGATACCATTCAAATTCAATACCTTAACTAGCAATTGAGAGAATAGTTATATTAGTAATTAACACATCAAAATGGAAAATCCTTGAAAAACTCCTTGATTATATTAATTAATTCAAGCATACAAAATTAGTTCAAAATATCTCTCTTTTTATAAATGGTAATACATGCCTTTATAGAAAGACTAGTTAGTATACCAGTCAGTTCAAAATACAGGTGTACAAAGATAAGGATAGGTATCCTTATATTCCTAGAATATAAGTGATTTTCCCAATCATACTGACCTAGAGGCAAATATTCTTAAAAAATAGCATATGCCTTTACAATGGAATATTCTATTACAAAATTTTACAAAATAGAATATTATCTAACTTACTAGTGGGGTCCTTGCTCATTGTTGGAGGATGCTCATGGCTCTCTCATTTTTCTAATAAATTAGCTTGATATCCATAGTAGGCTTCATGATACACTCATATTCTTGGTCTACCAAATCATCAAATTTATTAACATTCCTGGCCAAGGCCTCCTTGATGCTCCTAGCTTCATTTATTCTTTCCCCAGAAATGAATATCATGTCTAAGATTTAGTTGTTATCTTTCCTATATTTTCCTTGGCTCTTTTTTTGGATGTCTTGAGTCACTATAATATCTTTATGCTTGAATTCCTTGTCACTTATGAGTCTAAGGGTAGTGGGTTGTGTAGGATTTGCAAGCATGGTCCCAAGAATTAGTTCGATTCTATCAATTAGCTCCTTATCATCCTTCAAGAGCCCTTCTACCTTATTTTCCTAGGTACTTAGACCTTGAACCTTATCAATCAAAATTCCTATAATTGTACTTAGGTACCCCAAGCTAATGTTTTTAAAATTTTGGATTCTCTTCTTTACTTGAATATTAAGAAGTTGGGTTATATTATCCTTTGATGTATGTCATTGTGTGACCAAACCTTTGGCTAGTTCACTATGCCCTTATAATGTGCTCTACCTTAGCTTTATTAACTTAAGTGCTTCAAATATGTCATAAAATAACTCATCAATAATTTTAGTCGTAGAATCTGGAAATGATAGGATTGCCTATGTTTACAATTTTCATTTTTTTCTTTTCTAAATTATGGATCCTTTGTTTCAATCCCTGGACTCTAGCCTTGGCATGTGTTGATTGAGATTCAATCATGCTTTCAACATATTCTTCATGTATGGTAGCTTCACAAAGATATTGTCCTACAATAGGGGTTAAACCTAAAAAAGGTTATCCCTTTTGAAATGTAAACTCCTCCCTCCCAACCATAGTTGTCCTAGTTGTAACCCTTTCTAAGCTAGCTATTTCAGGATTGGAATAAACAGTTGTGACTGGTTTCTTGAATTTTGGAGGCTCTAGGACCTCCACCCCTGAGTTGTTAAATAATCCTAGAGAATCCATCCTTTTGGTTTCTAGCCCTTGGGTGACCACAATCCTTCTTTCCTCTTGTTCTTTCATCATAGCCTTTATCTAAGGCTTCATGTCATCCTGAATTCCAATGTCAGTAACTCTGGTCATAGCCCAAGAATGAGAAGAGGGGATCTTCTATAATTTTTCATAGATGACCCAGTTAGGAATGACTGGTCCATGGATTGGGAACTCATCACTGAATAGATTGACTTCACTAGTGGGATGAGTGAAAGTCAATCTAGGTCTCTTCCTTGGTCCTTTAGGGACCAATACTAGTTTTGCTTTCCTCTTTTCTTGAGATGCCATAGGGATAAGTTTATTTCCTATATATACTAAGGGCTACTCATCCTTCTTCAATTCATAAGATTTTAAAATTTCCTTGAAGGCACCCTCAAGTGTCTCTTCTAGCTCTAAGGCTATCATGTCAATATATTAAATTAGGGAAGGTGGTCTTTATGGGAGTGTTGAAGGTGGTGGCCCCTCCCTAGGTCTCTCTTCTAACCTCACTTTTCCAACTTTCTCTTTTCCTTTACCTTGTTCATCCTAAACTTTCTCAATCTATTATTGGGGTTATGGCTATGATTACTTTGCTTTAATCTACTCATGGATCATTCTAGATGGACCAAGTAGAAATTGATACTACAAAGGATTCATTTTCCATGTTTCCCTAGATGGTTTATTATCTTTTGTTAACCTATGCTTGAGTGTGATGTTGTGGCCTTTGATCTTGGCCAATACTTCCTTGAATTTCTTCACCTTGATATATATGGTGTTGTGAACACCAAGTTCATATACATAATCAAGTTTTGGGAGCTTCTTGTCTTTCAAATGTTCCCCAACTTTATTCTTTGGGTCCCATATTTTGAGTTCATCTAGCTATAATCCAAATGAATCCCTGTGTGTTGACATGAATTATAATTTATTCTAGTCTTTTATTATGGTTTTCCCAATATTCAAGGGGAAAGGGTGGAGTGGACCCTTCCTCTTCTCCTTACAAGTCTTCTCAATACCATGGATGAGCTGGGAGGAAATTTCCTACTCAACAAGCTTATTTGGAACATATATTGGCAGTTTATAAGGTTGGGACATGATCCATTCTATCCTAATAACTATGCAATCAAGGTAATACCATATGTATCTTATCATTTCAACATATCTCTTGATGAGGGGTTGGACCCTAGGCATGAGAACACCTATGATGGCCTCCACTATAGTTGGACAAATGTAGTAATAGATAAACTACATGTGATTTTTATAATTGAAGATGTATAGTTTATAATAATAATGTGAAATGGTTGTCCTACCATTTGGGACTAATTTCTAATCCCAAGGAAGGTGATTGAGGAAATAAGGGCATTGATAAAGTATGACATCATAAATAATTTCTTGGAAGTATTTCTTTTAATGGCATTCAATTCCTTAGCAAGGATGACACTGATTAAATCTCTAATTGGAGGGGTAAGTTTCTCCTCCACCATGGACTGTACCTATGACACCTAGATCTTATTCACATAAGTGGTTGAAGGGACACCAAAGGCTTGGTTCAATAGGGTCATTACTACCCTAATGCCCTCCCTATATTGGATGATAAGGATCCTACCCTCAAAATCCCTAAATATTTGGGATCCTTGTTACAACCAGGGTCTAAGGACAGAGTCTAGGTCATGGTCATTGGTTCACTCTTTGATTTTAGAAAGGTCCACATGGGGAGAGGGAGTTTATGGCAATTCTAAAAAGCAACAAGAGAAATGTAGGCTACCCCTTTTGAGTTACCCTCCCTAATGATCTATTAATTGTTTATTCTACAATCCATGAATATGGGGGTAAGGACATTAATATAATGTAGTACCTCTAGTTTTATCATGACATGATGAAAGCCAGCCATCTAGACTGTAACTAGGTCATAATGTCATCTACTCATTGTGGTGATCCTTTGTTCCTCTTTTGAAATGGGTTACAATTCATCTTTCATAAATAATATCTTGGACCAATTCTTAATACCTTGGATATTCAAGTCTATAAGGTCCAATTCTCTATCCTTGAAGATCTGACCCTCATTGTCTATTATCAAATAGAGCTCAATCTCTTCCTTCAATTACTACCTGATAGATTCTATGGTCTTTGTCTTTACTAATTTCTCACAATGGATTCCAAATGATCTTTATGAAAGATTTTCTTATGCTCAAAACATAATTAGGTTCTCTTTGGATAAAATTATAATAAATTGAGTTTGTTTGGGTCACTTTTCTGAAAGGTTTAGGGTTTTAGAGATTTAATGGTGGAGTATATCCAAGATTCAGCTTATAAGTGTCTTAGATTTAATTTGGACCTTTTACCTTTATACCTTTGTGTTTTTGAGCCCACAATATCTCATATGTTTCCCCCTTTTACTTGCATGGTACCTATGTGGCATTGGTCAGGACCTTTCATGTCATTTTTCATAAATGCCTTTCTAACACCAGCCATTGGCTTTTAAAAATGCCTCTTTTTTTCACTTCATTGGATCAAATGATATGATAAAGTGACCACCATTGATTGTAATCTAGGACCTTGCCTTTTAATTTGTTATTTTGTCTCAAGCCTTGTGATTGTGACACTTGGCATGTTCATGTATCTTTTCCATGCTTCATATCTTTGGTTAGTCACTTATCAAATGAGTATCGGCCATATGGTGAGATTGTGGGTCTTTGAAAATCCATTGGCATATTCATGTCATCAGATCAACTCTTAATTACAAATCATGAGTCATTAATTATCTTGTCATTTCCCATGCATCAAACTCACAAGCTCTTGTGGTCTTGTTGAAAAGTCTTTATGAGATCCACATTATTGTATCAACTCCCAGTGATGGAGCACAAATTGTTGGATCTGCATAAATGTTTTAATGTTAAGTTAGTACATTATTAAAATCAAGACTTAGGCTTAAGTTCCTTAGGCTAAGGTTTGTTTCATGTTTCTTATGCATGAAATAAACCTTAGGCTAAGGAATTTATGTTTAAGTTTTTTCTAATTTATAACAAAGGGGTGAGGTTCTAAATAGTCTAGGCCACCACATATGAAAACCTTTGCTTAGTTTGTATTCTATGTGGCAAGGACATCCCTTTTAAAATAAAACCTAGCATAAGCTCATAGTGTAGGGTTCATGATTTTTTTAAACAAAATATCATGGGGACCCTAAAGTATAAATTTAGACTAAGTATATTTAGATCATAAGACCATTTCCATATTTTTCAAAGTGGAGATTCCCACTTGGAGCATCTTTTAGCATTCCCTTTTAGGTTGTGAAGACATTTATGAGCTTTTCAAAAGGATTCTAGAATGCCACTTGAAAATGAGTAAGATATTTCATCATATTAAAATTCATGGCCTCATGAGCGTCAAATACACCCTCATGAGAATCAATTTATGGTTTCATGGACATTAAGTTTAAGCCAGTGAAATTTTCATTTTAATGGGATAAAGTTGATAGTCATGTGGGCATCAAATTCATCTTTTCGAGTGTTTGAATGATGATCATGTGAACTTCAATTTCAAATTCATTAAACTATTTAGGACCAAATGAGAGGACACCACTTGGCACCTTGGTGGGGCTTCCTAGGGTCTCAGTATTAATTCACCCTTTTGGATCAAATTTCATGATAAAGCAATAGCCATAGGATCTTGAGCTAGGGCTTGATTTTGATTGGTTATCTATATTAGGTGGCCCCCTTTTGCTTATAATCCTCAAATTTAATGGTTTTTCATGTCCATCTTTCAAGTCTCCTACATATTTTTGACTTTTCAATTATGATTCACTCTATTTGATTGAATCCTAGCGAGTAAGTGTGAACCATTGGATCATCAAGGACACATGTTATTTAAGTCAAAGTTTGGGTTATTCTCACTCCATTGGATCAAATGTCTTGATAAATTTATATCCATGAGATCCTACAAGATGCAAAGAAGTTAAGTTAGGACTGTGGAGTCATAAAAGACTTAGGCTTAAGGTGTTAAGACTAAGGTCTTGATTATATTAATGAATATATTGGGGCCTTAGTATTAAAACCTTAGGCTAAGTTGTGAAATGATTAAAAGGACCCTAAAAGATGAACATTAGTTAGGCACATGGGGAACCTTAAATGGGGGAAATAACATTGGAGACCAAGCCTTTGGGCTAAGTCATGTCAAAAAACATGACTAAGCCTTAAAAATGTGAGTTTTATACTAGGGCCTGAAATTAATTTTAAAATAGTTCCCGCTAACTTGGTTCCTACCATTATTCAAATTTGAATTGAGGATTTGATAGGGTATTTTTTAATACAAAATTCTCAGGAACACATGCATTGGAACCTACAACTAAAAGCCATGAAGAATATTTATTAGCATTGTTAGTATAGATTAAATCAAAATAAAACCACATAAGCCTTTTTTTAAAAAAGTGGATGACCTTCAAATTATACAAATGACCCTAACATGCCAAAATTTCCATGTTCTATTATTAGGGTTTCTCAAGGGTCCCAATTCAAAAAATAATGGGGGTATGTTGGCTCCAGTAGGACTCCCATAGTTTGAGATCATCTAATAAAATTTGAGACAGATCCACAAATTTTTTAAGGTGTCTTATGTGGGTGACCTCCTCTATTCCAGATATGGTTGGTTCTAATGCTTGAGAACATCAGTGTTCTTCAAGGATGATATAAATCCATCTAGATCATAGGTCTATCTATCATCTATTAAATTGAGGTCAAACTCTACCAACTTGGTTGTGAGTAGGCATCCCTACTACCTCTTTACCACTTTAATGCCATCTCTTATGAAAGGGACATCATATAGACCATTCTTATTCTTCCTTGTTCCATATATGGATTCCACCACATCAAAATATGTGGGAGCTAGAAGGGTTCTTCCTAAAAACCATGTACTTAGATGAATGTAAAATGGGTTTACAAGAACTAGTCAATTGGAACCTTTCTCTCGATAAGCCACAAACACTGCTCATGAATCATTCTGAAAGTAAGGGCCTCTATGTTGAGGTCTATGAGAACTAAATCCATAAAGAGATTTGAGAACTTATATTAGTCCCAAATAATACATAGGATATGGGTCCATATGGTGACTGGGGTTACCACATTGGGGAAAATGTCCATGTCATGGGAGTTGAGATTGACATACAAAGAGAAGAACTAGGAATGTTGGTACATAATGAGATATAAGAGGAAGGATGAGTACCAAAATGTGGAAAATACTCCAATTCATTCCTCATGGCAGTGATGATGAACTCTATAAAAATCATCTTATACACCTCTCCTTTTTGCATCATGGTCAAGAGAAAGAGTGCCCCCAACTGAAAGTCATTAATGTTGTCATCGGAGTCCATCCCTAAGATGAAGGATAACATAGTTATAGTATCCTTCAAGTACTATGAGGAGAATATCACTAAGGGGATGGATAGAGGAGGCATCTTCATGATGTCTCTATTGAGGAGGAAGATAAGGAAGTGTACCTTATCTTAGACTTGGGAATCCTAAACACTCTTAAGTCTTTATATGTTATAGATATCAGCCTTGGGAATACTTAGGAGCTAGAGCATCTCCTTGATGTTGTCTACACTAATTTTTACCCTTAGATGGGCATTTCCAACAATTGTGCTAGTACCAAAATTATACTTTTCCTTATAGATGGAAATGAACTCTAAGCATGGATGAATAAAAGGCACCATGTACTATGCCAATGTGCAATCCCACATCTTGCATTTGAAATAATCATACTCCCCCATATGGACCCTTTTGACCATTCAATCATAAGCGTCCTCTCTCAAACTTTTTAGATTCCTATGCAACTTAGGATCAAAGATATCATCTAAAAAATTAGTGACCAATGCTTGGTCTTTGTAATCCCCTTTGGCCACCTTCTTGACATTAGGTAATTTCTCATTTTGTTGAGTGAGATAATAAGCATAGGAATTTCTCACAACATATTTAGGAGGAACATCTCCTCGGCTACTTGAGCCATGGGTTCTCTATCTTGTCGGATGATTCTCTCCCTCAGAAGATGTGGAAGGCTCCATCTTGAGAATTTTTCTCCAAAACCACTTTTTGTCTTGTGGTATACTTCTCAATTAACAGTTTTCTACTCACCTCTTCTTTCAACTCTAAGCTTGACTCTCTCTACTTTTTTTTAATTGATTAATGTTCTTGATTATTTCAATGCATCAAGTGTTTGGCTTAGATGATGTAAGGGTATTTATAAACTGATGCTACTAGGTGAGCTCATTATGTAAAATTTGAAATTAGGTGCCCCATAAATGATAAGTATGGTACATACTCTCAAAGAGCCATTTGTAAGATGTTTTCAGTGATTGTTATGGGGAGATTCATAAATGGAGCATCTAAAATTAATGGTAGGTAAGGTGGGTAGATAACCATATTTCAGAGAATGCTTTTTGAAGATTTGCAAGGACTAGGGTGAGGACATGTAGAGGATAGACAAGCCACTTGTGCTAATGAAACTTATTCAAAATAAAAATTAATGGAAAAGGAAACAACAACAAAGGAAAGGAAACACACAAATAGAAATGGAAACTAGCTAATTATGTATAAAGGGGAGGTAGGTAAGTTAGTTAAAATATTTCAAATCAATCCCATTAACTAGGATCTCCAATGCATTAATGTCTTCATCTTTTAACTCAAAAGCATTCCTCTACCTACTACTAATGATAAAAAAATTTCCTCTCCAAAGAGAATCAAACTTTGCATGCTAGCTTGTATTTGTAGCCCTCTAATCATATTTGAGAACTAAATCCCTGAGTTTGAATCCTAGTTTTGATGACTTCTTGTTAAACCACCACTTGACCTCTTATTATTGGGTGATTTTTGCATCACTCTCCTTCTCCCTCACTTATTGGAGGCTAAGTAGCTCTGCTAGCCTAACCTCCATTGCTCCATTTTTTGCAATATCAACAACTTTCAAAAATTGTAATGTGGGGATTTCTAATGACACTAGCATGATTACCCCCTTCTCATATACAAGTTCATATGGGAGGTTTTTATGATCTATTTAGGAGTGATGCAGTCTGCCCATAGGGTCATTCTCACATGCATGTGCCACTATCTTTGTTATCCAAAGCCCATCCTTTTGATCAATCTTATCATATTCTTGTTTATTGACTCTGCCAACCCATTCCTTTATCGATAGTAATAAGATGAATATTTTAAGAAGATACCATTCTAGACCATGAACTCAAAAAATTTAGACTCGAGGAAGGATTTTGCATTATCAAAGATAATTATTTTAGGTAGGCTAAACCTAACCATGAGCTCTTCCAAAAAGCTAAGGATCACATTATCAGTCACCTTTTTCAATGGGAGTGATTCAGTCCACCATGTGAAGTAGTCAGTGGCTATCAATATCCACTTGTGATCAGTGTTGGAGATGGGATTTATCATCCTAATGAAGTCTAAGACCCACTATACAAAAGATTCATTAGTTATAATTGGGTTCAGCAACATGGCTAAATTATTCCTTTTCCCTACAAATAATTAGCATTTTTTTACTGCTTTATGGTATTTTGCAAACATGGTCAACTAGTAATACTTTGTTCACATGATCTTTGTCATGGTCATTTTTGTTAAGAAGTGACCACTTATGGGATCAAAGTGCATGTCTTAGAGAATATTCTCAGCCTGATGTCTTTAATACATCAAATCAGGTCTCCATCAAAGTTCCTTTTGAATAAGACTCCATGGACTACCATGTAACTATAACCCTAGAGTCTATAAAAATGCTTTTTATGCATAGGAAGGTTATCTAGATACCAATCAATTTGCATGAAGTGGATCTAGTTGGTCACCCAAGATCCATCAGTCTCAAATTGGTTGAGTAGGACTAGTTCTGTCATGTCTTATTCCTCTAGCAGGATATTTACACATTAGGCTAAGTACTCAAATATTCCACTTCCTTTTATCACCTTTGTTGGCTTGACATTGATGTTGTACTCTAATATCTTGGCGATCTAGTTGGTTCATTTTTATATTATCTCTCCTTCTATGATGTATTTATGGATGTTAGAGTGTGCCACATACACCATAATCTTGTTTCCCACCATAAAGTGCCTAAACTTTTTGAGGGCCTTGACTATGGCAAAATCTTGTCTCTCTATGAAATTATATTTTACTTCATACCCATGCAATGATCTTGAGTAGAATTAAATTGGGTGTTCACTTCTTCCTTCCTCTTCCTTTTCAATTAACATCACTATCAAGTTGTGTTCACTCCCATAGATGTACATAATGAAATCTTTGGAAAAGTTAGGATTAACTAGTATAAGTATGGTAGATATCACATCTTTGATTTCATTAAATGTTGATCTTTCTTCGAGAGTCCATTTGAAGGCCTAGTCTTTCTTCAACATCAACATGATTGGTCTCACCAATCCTATGAAGTCAGATACAAAACTATTGATGAAATTAATCTTTCCAAGGAAATATTATACTCCCTTCTTATTTACTGGCAAGGCTAAGTCTTTGATGGCCTTTATCCTCTCTAGATAAATGGTGATTCCTTATTTGGATACTACATATCTAAGCATCTTTCCTTGTACGACTCTAAAGACACATTTTTTGGGGTTAAGGCATACCCTAAATTCCTAAGAATTTTAGAAAACCTTCTCCAAATGGTCAAACTGGTCATCCTTCATAAAAAAACACAGTGAGGTCATCTAGATAGATAGGGATGATCTTATTCATTATCCCTTTGAAGGTTACATACATTGCCTACTAGAATGTTACCTTGGCCTGGTCCTCATCATGGATTACATAAGTTCAAAGACTAGTGGTGTTGATGTTTTGGAATGGGTCATTCTCAATAAATTTTTTGACAAGGGATTCATCCTTTAAAATTTTGATATTCATAACCTTTTCTCCTTTGATCATCTCCACATAGTGCATATTTGTCCTTAAGAAAGGTGTGTTCATTGCTTCTAAGTTTGTCATAACTTTGTCCACTATGTGTTCTAGGTGAAGTGGTTTAGACAACACTTTCAACTCTGAACCATGCTTGGTCCTCAATATTATATGGGACTAGTCTAATGATAAATACCTACCTATCTTGGTGATGGAGTCTCTTGACAAACATAGCCTAAAGACACATAGGATGTCTATCACTATAATTTCCTGTGGTATATTAATTCGAAGAGAAGATTATAACATGAAGGAAAGATCCCTAATTATCCTTAAGTTTTAAACCTTCTTCCCATCTAGATGCATCACTCCTTTATTAAATGGCTCATACTTAAATTGAAGTGAATTTTCTATTTATTTAGGCATGACCATCATGCTCACACCCAAATAAAATCATGGAGTTATGTAATAATTCATTCCCCATAATCAATATTAGATAGAATGGGGTAGGTTTTTATTTTCTTACCCCCTCTTTAATATTGATGAATGTGCAGGGCACCTAGGGTTGTGCACTTATGTTAGCGTCCTTCCCTTTTTTCCTTAAAGGTTCCATAGTCAGCTTTCTTTGCATTGACTTTTCTTTGTTATTCAAGCCTTCTTTCATAAGAGACTTCTACTTGGGAATCAATAAGACATCCTAGAGGAAGACATTGGTTAGATCCCTCTTAAACTATTTCAACACATTGTATGACCCTTGAGGTGAGACCTCAGGATCTTTTACTTTATTTTGTACCACTTCTCTCTAATTTGGGTATGTCAGAGGTGAGGGTTGATGTGTTGGACCTTTCTCAAAGGTTATTTTGGGCCTTACAATAGCTTTGGGACTTTTAATAAATACTTTATTTAGATGAGTGTAATAGTTTGATTGAACCTACAAGGCTCTATACATGGGAATTTCTCTCATGTAAATTGCATATTCATCTTGAACCCATGAGAATAGTGCATGTTCTAGGGTTATTTCTTCTTGTTGTTCTAGGGACATCCCCTACATTTGTACCATCAAGATCGTGTTCTCAATCCCTGAGGACTGGTATGTGTAAGCCAAATTAGGGGCATTCCCTTGTCATCATTATTTGGTAACCTTCTACTATAGGTTTCCCCTCGGATAGTTTTAGTGTTCATGAGTATCATTATTGGGAAATTATCATGAATTAGAGTCATTCACCAAGTTGTTTTGGACAACAACTAATTCCTTGTTTGCAATAGGTGATACCATACACAAGGGATCAGGTACCAAAACTATTTGGTTCACAGGCCATATTTGGTGTTTTTTCACTTGATGATTTAGAGCTTGATGATTCAGCCTTTATCTCTCCTAATACTAATTTTATGGGTATGGTGCCCTCCTTTCTTGGTAGTTATTGAAAGGAGGATTTGACGGCATAACTACTGATTTTTAATATTGGTTATCTCATTAGAGAAGTTTTTAAAGATACTCTTCATATCATTCATCTTTGTATCTAGGGAGGATTGAGTGGGCATGCTTTCCTAAGTGGGTAGATACACATACATAAAATGTAGGGTTCTTAAGGTAATCAAGGCTTCTTCTTATGGAGGCATTGATATCTTTGGGAATATTAGCATCGACAGATGTAGAGGTAGCTTTCCTAAATATATAAAATTATTCTCGATCCTTATTATTAGATCATAAGTGTCTAGAAGTGTATGGACTCTAAGTGATTGAATCATAACCATAATGTCTAAATTGAATACCTTGAGATATAACATTATATCCATGCTTACGGATGATCGAGCAACTATTGAGATCCTTTGAAAAAGTCTTTTCGAACCTAGTTTTGAAGTCAACAATGGCTTATTATGGGCCTCTCTTGATGGTTATTATTTGTTTTAAGAGGGATGATAATTTCACTTTTTCATTGAATTTCTCAAAGAATTTATCTCCCAGGTCATCCCAAGTGCCAATGGAATTGGCTAACAAAGATTGATACCATTCAAGAGCCCATCCTTTGAAAGATGCCACTAGTAGCCTTAAGGCTACATTTTGAACATTGATGTATTTCATAATAAACACATTTATGACATCTTGGAGATGTTTTATTGCATTCTTGAAATCCTCTCTTGAGAATTTGGGAAGTGTCTTTAAGGCATTCATAGGATTGGGGTCCCACATAGCTAGGGTGTCATTGGGATAAGTGGGATACCACTATTCCATGATACTAAGATCCTTGATGGGACTTAAATAGCCATTTATTATTGCTGAGTAGTGCTAGACCCTATGGTCCTTTAGTGAGTTAGATCTCATAGAGGTGGTGTTAGCAGGCTCAAGTTCCTTGTTGTCTATGACCTTATTACAAGACTTTGGCTCATAAATTTAGGCTCCTATTCGATCAAACTAGTAGATCTAATCCTACCAAGTTGCCAAAAAATAAAAACTATTGATGATTAAAAATCTCATTCCAAGTTAAATAGCCTCCTATGGGAAGCTTTATATGTGTGGGATTGAATGCAGTCTATAAAAAAAACATCTGAGATTTTAGAAGTTGGATTTTTGTTCAAAGTGAAAAGGGAAGAGAGAAATGCAAATAAAACTAGAAATAAAACTAAGGTAATGCATTGAAGGCTTTAAAGAATTTATACTATAATTGTACAAAATAAATCAAACCTTTAAACACTACAAACCATAGAGGAGCATAAATCATGAATTAAAATCTATAATAAACGCAAAGATTGATATTATAGAAGAATAAGAAAAGAGATAATAGATAGACATAATTTCTCATGCAAATTGACATATAATATCACATCCTCTTAATTTTTAGATGGAGAAAAGAATATAGAAGGCCTTGAGGGAACATATAAAACATCCAGTCACACCTATGATGGGCATCTATTAAGGTCTAAGAATGAGAAAATGCTAACTGATATTACCTTTATTCTATTACAAGTGGTGATATACAAAAATAGATAATACAAGTAAAATGATAACTAGCCCCTTCCAAAAAGAAAGAGCCTAGAATATATAGATGAGATAACCTCTCATGAAAATGACACATAGAAATCTTGATACTCACACCCATGATGATGCCATTATAATTGAATGAGTTACTTGGGCTCATGAGTGAAGTTAGCCCCTAGATCCTAGATATTACATAGATACTCTATCTTATTAAGCCCATAATGCTCAGGTGTGGTGTAATGATTCCATGTGCATATCTCTAGAGTTGTTTCTACTATACTGCTAGGGATGAGAATCCACTTGCCTTAGCCAATAGTGAAAATATTTTATTTGATAGGAAATTCTTGACCTTTGACGAGCATTGGGACACCATGTGGAAAGGCTCGTCTCTTTCTTGTTAAAACTAACTATTGGGTCCCATTTAATCTTCTCTAGCCAATGGAGTTGCTTTGAATTCTAAAAAACCAAAACTGCTCCTAGATAAACATGGAGGTGATGCGTGTTGAGCTGGTGCTTCTCCATGAAAGTTGGGTACAATTTTGGTAAGACTCAGCATGGGGGCACCACATGTTAAGTAGAGGTTCCTCTTGGGGATGTTAGGCATTTATTTACAAAATTGAGCATGAGGACACCATGTGTCAATCTATTACTCTTCTTAGGGTAATTTGGGTATTTCTTTGCAAAATTGAGTGTGAGGGCATTGTGTTGAAAACATGTTCACCAATTAAATGGCTTAGTGGACCTTTTTTATTTACCAATTATCTAATAGCACTACTTGGAGGTCTGACCCAAAATTAAATGTCTTTGAAGAGCATGGAGCTTCTACATGTTGACTAGTGCTTGACTAGAGTGAAATGAATACCTTTTTGAGATAGATGAGCATTAAATTGCCATGTGGAAGAAGTGGATGAAGGCCAATACTTAGACAAAAAATTTAAAGGGGGCCCCAAAAAAGGAAGAGGCTAAAAGGAGATCAGCTAGAAAGTGTCAAGGATCTACTAGTGCATTGAATGAGTCTGAAGCCAAAGACAAACTACTCAAAAATAACAAAACATTGATTTCAATCCATAAAGACCAAAGAATCCATTCTTAGATCTATTAGTCTTGGTAAATGTACACATTTCAAAACCATTTTAAAATAATATTTAATAAAGGAAAGTAAGGTGTGAGGTAAAGATATGAACCAAGGAACTCTAAGGGTGTAATACAGCATAAAAAAAATAATAAACAAGACTAGTCTGAGCTCTATTAGGGCCATGGAACCTAAATCAACTTTTGAGTTTAGTCACAAGGAGTTGAGTAGTGAGAAGGTAATCTTGAAACAAGAGTGATGTAGATAGATTGTTAATACAAGATGAACAAGAATGAGTAACAAGGCATGAATTAAGGTGTAGTAGAATCTAATTGAAGTTTGTAACATGTGTGTATAAGTGCATTAAAAATATTAGGAACTAATCAAGCAAGCCAAGATAAAAGTTCAATAACCAGGAAGTATTTGGGTAGAGGTAAGTGAAGGTGTATAGAATTCTTATTTTCATGTAACTAAGATAAATATAGTATAATCCCTCTACATCACATGGTATCAAAGTGTGAATATTTTGTTGAAAAGGTATATTTGAGTTTTGTTGATTCAGTTTTTACATTATGATTGAAATTATTGAGATATTATGTTGAATGGTTACATAGAGTTGGTTATGAGATGACTAATGAGAGTGAAATAATAAGGTGAAGAGGCTAAATTATATGTGAAAGGAGGGTTAGAAGTATAAATAAGATAGGTGAAAAATCCCTTAGCCAAGAAGGCTTAAAGAAAAAGAGAAGAGCTATTGATAAGCTCAAGAAGGAAGCTCATAGGTGAGCGTGAAGAGAAAGTCCTATATGTAGGAAAAGAGAAATAAGAATTCCTAAGTGAGGACAAGAAAGAGATTGACTCCAAAAGATAGAGAGTCAAGTGAGAGACCCCAGTGAAGTCATGATGTGTCAAGTAAGAGAAGGCTTGCCAAAAATAAGAATAGGTCTAGATGAGACTGAAGAAATGATAGGCATCTTAGTTGATGATGAGCTTAGAATATGGATCATTATTGACATGTTATTTCCCTTAATTAATCTCTCTAAGGATATTATCTTATGCAAATCATAGATTGTTAGATAGTTATTACATGGAAAATAGATATTTGTCTTGTTTATATTAAACCAAAGACTAAACCTTTATTTCATCATTAATGTCTAATTCATAACATGTTTTAGTGATTTTTTTGTTGTGAAGAATGATCATGAAGAAGACAAAGGTGATGTATAGTGAAATCTCAATTTTGATCTCCATCCAACAGAACTATGAACTCATGCAGAATGTTTCTACGGACTTCATAGGCTTGTTTCTATGGACTCTACAGGCTTATTTCTATTTACTCTATAGGCTTATTTCTATGGACTCTACAGGATTATTTCTATGGACTCCATAGGCTCATTCTTATCGACTCTACAAGGTCAATTCTATGGATTCTATAAAGATAAATCTACAAATAGGGAAGCTGGCAGCTAGATAAGATGAGAGAGAATCATTCCAGCTGGAGTCAAATAAGGAAAATACCTACCTGCTATTTTGTAATATTTGCTTTTGATAAATTTGTATGTATTTGGATCTTAGGACTATTATAGGATAGTATATCTATTTCATCATAATAATTAGATCTCTTAGAAATATAATATCCTATTTTTGGATGAGTGGATTGACCAAGGAATCATATTTCTTCACATCTTATTTTGTGTTGATTGTATTAGTATAAAAGGTAAGACTTTTATCATTAAAAATTATTAGATAATCGAGGAAATATGTGTACAAGAATATTACAAGTTTTAGCTAGATTTTAATCATTTCAATTTTATGAATTATCACTTTAGTTTTTAGCATTGATTAATCTTTATTCCTGAGTTTGAGAGGAGAAAGGGCCCACTCTCCTTAGAACCAATAATTGTGTATGGTACATATGTTATGTTCTATTAAATCTTTGTTATAACTAATTAGAATCTTGATAATGTTTGCATTCATTCATAAAAACATCAAAACAAATTCATAGTTTAAAAGGTATTTCCTTATTCTAAAGTCATTTCCTTTCTAAGAAAAGTGTGTTTTATTTTACAGCAAACGTGTGAAGCAAATCTCCTTTTCTAGTTAAACATCTCCATTTTCATGCAAGTGTAAGTAGGAGTATGATTTTACTTTAAAGCAAAATAGTGGATTTATTTGATTAAATAGTTATATCTTTTCCTTTTTAGCACAAGAGTGAATCGAGTAGTTTAGGACACATTTCTTTCATTAGTCAAAGTTAGAATAGGACCATCAAACACCCCAACAAGCAGACTTCTAGATCTACCATCTTACATCTTACTGTAGGCAGCTTTGGACACTAGCCCTGATTGATAAGACATCAATTGAACATTGATTAAGTGAAGATTTAAATGGCACTTGTCATTTTTGGTTCCTTTATGGGGAAACAAGGTGTTAGTAAGGTAGTAATTATTGGTCTAGAGTGAAAAACAAAAAAATATATAAAAACCATAAAATCCCAAAATAATTCAATAAATTGGCGTACCATCCTAGAGACTCTAAAGGATGATTCATCCTAAAATTTCTACCAAAAACACAAGTTGACACTCCTTCAACATCTCTGAGTAGTGAACCAAAAGTTACGAGTGAAACCTATCTACAAGAATCTTTAGAAACTTAGATAGAAACCATGCCATTACCAGAAGAAAGCCCCATAAGACAAATTCCTCGGGAACAATCTCTTGTAGGAAGACATTATTTATAAATTTCCAAGGACTTAGAAGAAGCATTTTAAAGATCCATAGATGAAGAAAATTCTAAGAACTTTGAACAACCCATAACTAATACCACAAATATTCAGTGGGAAGATCACCTTAGATTTGAAACATCATCATCAGAAGAAAATATGGCTCTCCAACAAAATCAACAACTTACACAACCAGGAAGGACTTTTTCCTTTTCTATCGTTATAGATCCTAATGATCAAACTCCCATGAAAAATATTTCACCAACTAATCTACCAAATTTTTGGGGAAGATCTACAAAAGATCCTGATCAATTCCTATTTGAGTTTAAGGTGTTATGTCAAACCTATGATTACATAAAATATAGCCAGAAATTAAAACTATTTCCCTCTACACTTAAAGATGAAGCTATGAGATGGTTCATGGGTTTACCTAGCAATTATATTAGAACATGGGATGACATGGAAAGAAAATTATTAAGCAAGTATCAATATTACTACCAAGTGCAAGAAATAAAAGAAGATTTCTTCAAAATCAAATAGAATGAGGATGAATCTTTAGAGGATTATTTGGATAGATTCACATTCACTCATAAAAGATGTAATTATTCACTCACTAAAGAAGTTCAAAAATTGGTTTTCTTAAAAGGGTTGGATGATGATACTAGAGATGCCTTAAATTTGGTGGGAGGTGGAGATATAAATAAGTTGGCTTTCAAATAGATTTCTAAGCTTTATACCAACTACTCTCAAACAAAACTCAGAATTAAGAGAGGAAGGTTTGGGAAATCTAATAAAGTGGTTAAGCTAATGGAAGAATTTGCAAATATAAAGATAGATATTCTAGTTACACTAAATAGTACTTTGGATGGCCTTCAAGCTAAGGCAAATACAATAAAACTTTTAGCAATCTACTATCCTAAGTGTAGATAGAAACATGCCCTTAGAGATTGCCCCCTAGATAAAACCAATTTTTCATCATGTGGGATCTATGATGTAATAGATCATGATACCAAACATTTCACCCTTCTGCGTATTTTAAAAAATAAATGAAAACACAAATCCAGTCCACTGAAGAAGTAAATTATATCTAGAGAGAAAACTTTGCCCTATAAAACTAGGCTCAAGGACAATTTAATGCAAGAAACCTAGTTAATCCATGGATGGCACCATGGAATGTTTCAGTTCCTTCATATTTTTAAAATGAACTCTAAATTCCCTCAATCCAAAATATATGGCTAGGATAAGAGTGGATGCTAACACCTTCATGGATGGTGCCACAGCAACAATAAGTACCACAGCACCAATAGATTTCACAACAATATCAATAATGGATTCCATAGTGGAACCCATAGTAAAAACTCACCCAACCAAGAGTACCAATTCAATAATAAACTATTATGCCACCCCCAGTTATTCAGCAACAAGGTCAAATCAATCAACCCTCAATGCCTACACAACCAATAGCAAATGTAAAAAATAAATAACCAGTACCTATTTATGTTAATGAATAGGAAGAGATAATGAATGTTGAAGCTATTGAGTATTCAGACATACATTTAAGATCAGGGGAAAATATACAAAAATCTCCAGTTCTCATTTCTAAGATACATGATAAAAAAGAAAAAAGAAAATCATCTCAATTAAACACTAGAGAAGCTGAAATCAAAATGAGCCCTGAAACAAACAAAGAAAAAACTACTACACCAGTAGTTCCTTTTCCTAAAAGATTAAAAGAAATTGATATTAAACCAGAATCAAAATCGGTCCATGAGTTACAAAAGATCAATATTGAGGTACCCCTACTATAAGCTATTAGGGATATGCCTAAATTGAACAAGATCATCAAAAACCTTTGTATCAAGACATTGGGAGGAAAGAAAAATATCTAGGGAACATTCATGTTGATGGAAAAGTTGTTGATTTATTAGTAGGAAAACTATTAGTTCTAAAATATGCAGATCCAGAAAGCTCAGTGATCACAATCATAATTGAAGGTAAATAAATTCTTAACGTCATGGTAGATTTGGGAGCAACAATTAATGTTATGACAACTGATACTCTCCATACATTATCTCTTATGAGAATGTAACCCAAAATCACCATTCTTTTAATGGTAGACCAATTTGTAACTAAACTATAAGGGACTATAAAAAATGTTGAAGTACTAATAGATTCTTGGGAATATCCAGTAGATTTCATGGTCCTTCAACCTAAAACAAAGAATCTAGGATATCCCATAATCATAGGTAGACCATGGTTGGATACTGTAGCAGCATTAGTTGATTGCAAGTGAGGATACATGACCATTTCTAATGGGTTAAAATCCAAATACATCTCTTTTTATCCTCCTACAAAACCATCAACAAATCATTTACAATAACTTTGGGTGGGAAAATCAAACAAAACACATCAAACACCATTTTCTCCCTAGCCATGATCATAGTTAAAAAACACTTGGAAGAAATGAATTGAGACATATACCTAAAATCTATGGATTTTTCCAGTCTGAAAGCTATGGACTCTACCAGTCCAAAATCTATGGACTCTACTAGTTTAGAAACTATAGACTGCCTTAGTTTAGGACTCTTAGGTCATACAGAATAATATGAAACCTCTAATTCTACTTCTTCCATTGTTTTCTCACTATATGATCATGGATTGATTCGTGAAAGTCTGTGGAAATTGATAGAATAATAGCAAACTCATTTCTTAGATGCATTCCATTATTCTTTAGCAAGACTGATTCCTCCTAGAAAAGAGTTTGTTGATAATGTAACCATGTTTCATAAGCTAATTCCTTATCCATGTCCTTTGAACTCATTGATTATTGAATTGAATCCAATAGAATCCAACTACCCAGGCAGAAAACCAATCATGGTATTACCTAAAAATATTTTGAACATCAATAGTTGGTTAACAAATGAAGAGGAAGATCAACTCTTTGAAATACTGGAAAGACATACTAAGGCTTTTGCTTGGGATTATACCGACATGAAGGGAATTCACACTAGGATATGCACTCATAACATTTACATGGAATCTATCAAACCAGTTAGACAACCATAAAGAAGAATAAACCTAGCATTAAAAGAGAGTGTCAAAATAGAGATCCAAAAATTGTTGGAAGTTGGGTTTATTTACCCCATCTCAGATAGCCAATGGGTTTTACCCCTGGTAATTGTGCCCAAAAAAAATATAAAATTAAGGATATGTGTAGATTATAGAGAACTAAGCAAAGCAACACTAAGAGATTATTTTTCTCTACCTTTCATTGATCAAGTTATTGACAACTTGGCAAGAAAGAGATATTTTTCTTTCCTAGATGGGTTTAGTGGGTATAACTAGATAATGATGATAGTTGAAGATCAAGATAAAACCACATTTACTTACCCTTAGGGAATTTTTGCTTATCGAGTACTCCCATTTGGACTCTGTAATGTTCCAACAACCTTCCAAAGAGTAGTTCTAGCAATATTCTCTAACCTTACAAATGATTGTGTTGAAGTATATATGGATGATTTCACTGTTCATGGTGGAACTTATGAAGAGGTTCTTACCAACTTAGAAAGAGTATTGATCAGATGTGAATAACATCAATTATCTTTGAGCCATGAAAAATGTTTGTTGATGATGGATGAAGGAATAGTGTTGGTACACCATATTTGTATAAAAAGGCATTCAAGTAGATCCAAATAAGGTTGAAATAATCTCCAACTTATCCATCCCACAAACACAAACTAAAATTAAGAGTTTTTTGAGATATGTTTATTACCACATATGTTTTATAGATAATTTTAGCCAAATAGCTGCCCCATGTTTGTCTTGCTTAAAAAAAATAGTACGTTCGAATAGAGTGATAGTTGCTAGCAAGCCTTTGAGACCATCAAAGCTAAACTCATTACTACTCCAATATTGAGAGGACCAGATTGGACTCAGCCATTTCATATATACATAGATGCTTTCAATATAGAAATAGATGCTTTCAATAAAAAAGATGAATAAGATAACATGTATGTTATATATTATATTATAAAAAACATGACACCTACTGAAAGAAATTACACCACAACTGAGAGGGAATTCCTAGCTGTAGTCTATGTAATTAAAAAATTTAGACACTACATAATAAGATACAAGATATTTATTTATACAGATCATTCATCTATTAGATATCTTACCAATAAATCAATTATGGGAGGTAGGATTATTAGATGGTTGTTTCTCTTACAAGAATTTTATGTTATTATTATAGATAAAATAGGGAAGTCTAATGTGGTTGCTGATTTCTTATCAAGAATGAACACTATAAGTGAAGAAGAATCAGTAGAAGATGACTTTGTAGACAAAAAACTATTTGTTATTTCATCAAAATCTCCATGGTTTATTGATATAGCTAATTACCTCACCATATGAAAATTTCCCCTACAATTTTCACAAAAAGAAAAGAAATGTTTAATCAAAGAAAGTTCTTTTAAATGGATTAATGGAATGCTATTTAAACTTGGACCTGACCATGTGTTTCATAGGTGTGTGATAAATGTTGAATATTATGATATCATCAGATCTTGTCATGATGAACCAAGAGGAGGTCATTACTTATCTTTAAAAACCATACATAAAATCCTAGGAGTATGATACTATTGGCCTCACCTTCATCAACAAGTAAAAAAATATGTCAGACACTGTGATGTTTGTCAGAGAATTGGACAACCTACTCTTTCAACAGAGATGCCTCTACACCCTCATCCTCAATTAGTTCTAGAACCATTTGATAAATGTAAAATTAATTTTATTGGTCTTATCGATCCTCCTTCTAGAGGAAAAAAATATCTCCTAGTATGTACAGACTATGTGACCAAGTGGGCAGAAGTGGAAGTAATAACTCATGTAAGAGAAGAGATGGTAGCTAATTTCTTATATTTCAAAATCATGCAAAGATTTGGTGCTCCAAGGGAGATAGTCTCAGATCAAGGACCGCACTTCATGTCAAACATGATAAATCACTTTATGCAAGTATATCAAACTCAACATAGAAAAACATCTCAATACCATTCACAAGCTAATGGACAAGTTGAAGTCACCAACAGAGAATTGGAAACTATTTTAACCAAGGTTGTTAATTTCAGAAGAAAAGATTGAGCAGATAAGGTATCATAAGCTATTTGGGCCTATAATACTACTTGGAAAACAACAACTAGATTTTGACCTTATGAATTGGTTTATGGTAACAAGCCCTTATTCTCTGTTGAATTTGAATTACAAACTTTGAAAACAACTGTAGAAGTAGTAAATGAATTAGAAGAAATATAGAAATAAAGACTCTTACATTTTAATCAACTTGATAAGATGAGGATGAAAGAACTATAAAGAAATAAATTGGTACAACATCAAAAAAAAATTGGCATGATTCATAGATCAAGCAATGAAAGTTTCAAAAAGAGGATTGGGCATTATTGTTTGATTCTAAATTTTAATAGTTTAAATAAAAAATACAAATAAGGTGGTTGGGACCTTATTAGATTGAAGAGATCTTTGTAAATGCTTCTGTTAAGTTAATACCTATTGATAATAGCAGAACAGCTCTGCTATTCAATGGACATAGATTGAAGCTCTATCAAAAGCCTCTTGATAAAAAATAATTTATTTAAAAAGTAAAAAATCAAGTAGCCTTTTTGGAAGACTTTGATTCTTATAGAGAACCTACTCCTTGATGGTCCAGTATTAAAAAATTAAATATATATATATATATATATATATATATATATATATATATATATATATATATATATATATATATATATATATATATATCAATAGTGAAAATCCTTTCAGAGACACTATTGACAATGCATTCCTAGAAAACCAGCTTGTTAGTTGGCTATGCATTGTAAACTAGAAATGGCTAGCCAAAGGACAAAAACAAAATATATAAAAACAAAAAAAAGAGAATCTCATCATGTCACTATGGTTGGTCTTTTCCATGCAATAAATTTTTTTCTTTCAACACCTATTGACTAATCCATGCAAATTTATTTATGCAGGACAAATGACAAGCAAAGAATAAATCTAAGATCAAAAGTAAGTGAGACATATATTCTATTTATCAATGTTTAGTTAATTAATTATATTTGATTTAATTAAGAATTATTATACGAAGATGACCCAAACTTGAGCCTTCCAAAATAGAATGACATGACACATACCATAATGAAGAAGCATGCAAATGAGCCACCAAAGGTGTATGGATAAGTGTGCAGCTTTGGTACAATCAATTACATCATCAATAATGATAATGATGGGAGATCATAAAAGGTATTTTAAATGAAGTGATAAATCATTGTCACTGTCAAAGTGCCACGTCATTATTTCACCTAATTTATAATAATTTGACAAAATGGCAGGCACACTCTATAAAAATGTGTGGCACTAAACTGTATCAATTAATTATATTAAACTATGAAATTATGCATCTATGGAGTTTAACACAAACCATTTCATTCCTACTTATTTAAATAAAAATTGGTCTACATATCCTAGTGATTGTTGCCTACAAATCCTTAGTGATTATCGCCTATAGATTTCAACAGTAGCTGATCTAAATCTTAATCTGAGTTAAAGAAAGAGATTTGTCTGACAATTTGAGTAGAAATGAGACAAAAAATGAGATCAAAGCTGAAGAATGTAGCAAATTTTCATAAATACAAAGCTTTTGTGGTAGTGTTTAGAGTAAATAGTTTTATTCCTTTCATTGAAAAGTTCTAGGGTTTTCAAGAAACAATGGTAAGAGAATTCATCACTAATCTCACCCCTAAGATTTTAGTTGTTAAAGGTATTGTTATTTCTATTTCAACTCAAATTATAAGTCAAATCATACAATTTTTAGAAGAGGGAATGAGAGCTACAGGTAGAATTTTATTTAATGATTTAATTATTTAGTTTAATGGTAATGAGTAGACTGAGACTTCATGTCTAATAGATTCCAAGATAAAATAAAAAGGGATTATTATAAATTCACTTCCTAAACCTTGGAAATCTATAGCCAAGTGGGTACTCAAAATATCATTTGTGAGGGGCAACATAGTCTTTTAGGAGGAGATGCCATGAAAATGTTAATACACCTTAAGCATGGGAGATAAAACCTTCATTAAAATATTAACCTCCCATCCTTCTTATATGGTTCCCTTCAAATTATGAATACATCTCCTAATATTTCTCTTAGGTACCATGGCCTTATTCACCTAATTATCCAACAACACTTCCTTCAGTAAGGACAAGAAGTCTGGGAGGAATTTTAGAACAATGTAACACAACAAATTGCAAATTTACCTACATAATAAACCTCAAATTTACCATAGGAACATTCATCTCCACCAGCTATATCAGTTGAGAAAACAACTCTAAATAAGAAATCACATACCATAGTCCCAACAAAAATTCCTTATTCTTCTTCAAGAATAAGAATCACAAGGTTTCAAATCCCTATAGTTTCAAGGTCCCCACAAGAACCTCAACAATTTGTAGTGCAACCAAATCCCTTATCAAGAAGAAGGAAATTGAAAATAAATGTTGCTATAGAATCTAAGAAGATCAAGGGTTTGATGGTTGAAAAGGAAAGACAATCGAGTGTAGCTCAGAGAGTGACCAAAAGAAGGAGAAGGTTAATTCTAATAGATGAAGATGAATAAGAGGCTATAAACATTATAAATAGTCTTAAAAAGGTATCTCATTCCCCCATACATCAACATATCCCTGCAACTATAGATGTTTAAGAAAATCCTTTCAAAAGTAACTCTCCAATCATAGTGGAGGATCCAATTCACAAAGAAGAGCCAATCATGGCAGAGGAATCAAGTATGGTAGGATAACCACATATTTCAATTAAAACTGCAATGAATAAAGGAAAAATTATATACACAAATGATAAAGGTGAGTCCTCTAATATAAATTATCCTGTTATGCAGTTAACTATGAAGCTTTCTCAAGCTCAAGCTCTAGAGCAACAATAAATAGCTGACATTGTTGACTTGATCAGTTAATTGCAGAATAAGGGTCATCTCACCTCATTCTTGGTGCAAAAATTAGACACAACATTTGCCAATCATGAAGCATAAGTTCATAGATTAGAAGAAATACTAAATAAAAATGAAAGTGAACAAATATACTTCTATATATATGTAGAAAATTTGAAGAAAAAGAATAGGAGATTGTAGAATTTGGTAAACTCTTCCAAAGCACCTTTTAATGTTGCACCGTCTACTCCTAAGGTATTTGTTGATCAAATTTATCAAATAAGCTATCCAGGTATTCCTACTTTGAAAATTATAAATCAAATTAAAGAAGAATATTCTATACTTAAATATAAAAACAAAGTTTCGACTTTTTCAAACAAAATATTAGAATATGAAAAGAAATAATTAGAAGCTAAGGTCCAAGATTTAGAAAACAATTTGCAGGATGCATGCAAATTAGGGGAATCTCTTTTGGCATGTAGGAATCCTTCTCCTACAGATAATTTGTTTTTATTTGAATAAATTTATAGATGGTAGCTTCTGAGGATCTCTTGTCATCTTCCTTAGAAAATTTTATAGCCAACAACATTTATGGAAATTTTTTATTGTGCTAAATTTGATCAGCAAGATTTGTTTTGTAAGTTTTATTTGCATGATTTGATCATAGAAGACCATGAGCACAATAAGTTATTGATAAACTTTCATGTAGGAGAAGTTAAATTGAGGTCATTGTATTCTACATTCAAAAATCATATAACATGGAAGAGCATATTTGAGGAGTATACAAATCATGCTAAGACCACAAGATTGTGTATCAGACTAGCCTTTCCTATCCCCAGATTGATCAAATAGAATTTTAACTATGCTTGTCTAAGAGATAAATTTAAAACTCACTATTTACAAGCTTTATATGATTCTTCTATTTATTTTGACTTATTTTCAAGATAGATTTTTGGTTCAGTGGTGATTGCAAGTGTGCAAAGGTGGGACCAAATTTCAATGCCTCTTAAAAGATGAGAGGTCATGTCTCTAAATAACTTAAGATGGAGTGTGAGGAGATCTTCCTAAATTTTGTAAATATTAATAGAGGCAATAAACTCTAGGTGAGAAAATAATTGGATTGGCATGAGATATAGACCCCCTTTGTTGATCATACCTATTCCAAGATGGTAGAGTTAGGATCCACAATTAGAGAAGCAATTCAATATATGGAAACAAATAATTCAAGACTATTAGGGATTTACAAGAAATTTAGAAAAGCATATAATAGATGAATTTGATGACTATGATTTGAGTCAAAGTGTGGAAAGCATATGCCATAGCTACAAATGCCAATGAACATTTGTAATGGGATATGCAAAAGGTAAAGCCTCAAGGAGATGATGAACTCAAAATATGACTCATTATTGACATGTTATTTCCCTCAATTCATATCTCTAAGGATATTATCTTATGCAAATCATAGATTGTTAGATATATATTACATGAAAAATAGATACTTGTCTTGTTTATATTCAACCAAAAACTAAACCTTTACTTTGTCATTAATGTCTAATACATAGCATGTTTTAGTGATTTTTTGTTGTGAAGAATGCTCAGGAAGAAGACACATGTGATGTATAGTGAAATTTCAATTTTGATCTCCATCCAGTACAACTATGAACTCACACAAAATATTTTTACGGACTCTATAGGCTTATTTCTATGGACTCCATAGGCTTATTTCTATGGACTCTGTAAGCTTGTTTCTACGAACTCTGCAATCTTGTTTCTATGGACTCTGTAGGATTTTTCTATGGACTCCATAGGCTCATTCTTACTGACTCTACAAGGTCAATTCTATGGATTTTGTAAAGATAAAGCTAAAAATAGGGCAACTAACAACTAGATAAGATGAGAGAGAATCATTCCAACTGGAGTCAAATGAGGAAAATACCCACCTACTATTTTGTAGGATTTGTTTTTGATAAAGTTGTATATATTTGGATCTTAGGACTATTATAGGATAGTATATCTATTTCATTAAAATAATTAGATCTCTTGGAAATCCAATCTCCTATTTTTGGATGAGTGGATCAACTAAGGAATCTTATTTCTTTGCATCCTATTTTGTGTTGATTGTATTAGTATAGAAGGTAAGACTTTTGTCATTAAAAATTATTAGAGAATAGAGGAAAGATATGTACAAGCATATTATAAGTTTTAGCTAGATTGTAATCATTTTATTTTTATGAATTATCACTTCAATTTATATTATTGATTAATCTTTGTTCCTGAGTCTGAGAAGAGCAAAGGCCAACTCTCCTTGGAACCAAGAATTGTGTATGATACTTATGTTATGTTCTATTAACTCTTTATTATAGCTAATTAGAATCTTTCTAATATTTGCATTCATTCATAAAAATATCTAAACAAATTCATAGTTTAAAAGGCATTTCCTTATTCTAAAGTCAATTCCTTTCTAAGCAAAGTGTGTTTTCTTTTACATTAAACATGTGAGGCAAATCTCCTTTTCTAGTTAAACATCTCCATTTCCATGCAAGCATAAATAGGAGTGTGATTTTACTTTAAAACAAAAGAGTGGATTTATTTTATTAAATAGTTATATCTTTTCCTTTTCATCATAATATTGATCAAGTAGTTTAGGACACATTCATTTCATTAGTCAAAGTTAGAATAGGACCATCAAACACCCCCACAAGTAGACTTCTAGATCTACCATCCTACACCATATTGCAGACTACTTTGGACATTAGCCCTGGTTGATAAGACATAAATTGAACATTGATTAAATGAAGAGTTAAATGACACTTGTTAGTTGAGATGAGAAGAGAAAGAGAGAAAAGGAAAAAGGGCAAGGTTAAAAAAGACACCAGAAGGAGGAGATGGTACATGAAGACACTAGGAAGATTGAGATGGAGAAAGAGATAAGTGAGATAAGGTAGTAAAAATATGAGATGTTTACCAAGATAGAACAATTTAGAGGGGTTGTGAACCCACATCTTGGATGGGTCATGAGGAAAAAGCCACTCAAGTGGACAATCAAGTAATTGGTGGAGAAAAGAAGACAAAAGATGAATTTGAAATCAAGATAGCCTGAAAGAGAAATGAAGAGGCAATGAAGCCTCAAATGATTATGACTAATGATTACTTTTCATGTTTGCATACAAGTGAAGAGTTGCATGATAATTGGAAACATGAGAATCATGATAGTAAAGAAGAAATTTATTAGATAACTGATTATGGTGACACAATCTTGTGTTATCCTAAAGAGGGTGATCCATTTCATGAAGATGAAGAAGAAAGAGGAGTTGCATTAGTACCATGCCTCATGATAGGCAAGAAAGAAGATGATTTCAGTCAAGAAAGATTGGAGGAGAGCCCAAAAGTATAAAGTATTCATTTTAATGTCATTTTTGATGAGTATATTGATATATATGTTATATAATATGATTTTTATGAGATTAATTTAGAATTAATGAATGTTCTAGCTAAAGGAAAACAATTTACAATAGTACTAAATGCAGTGTTGGACACATATGAGGTGGTAATAATAGATAATGAAGAGGAAGCACAAGTTGAAGTGATTGAAAGATTTGATTTAAATTAGATTAAAGTGCTTTGTTGGGCACCAATGGATGATAAAAGTGATGTGGATAAGTTTACATTAGAAGAAGAGAAGATATGGCAATAAATAATTGGAGAATCTAATGATATAAGTCTCATAGGAGATAAGAATAGCATCATGGTAGCTAAGTTGGCATTGGAGAGAATCTTAAGCCAAGAGGAAGAACATTTGGAAAGAAATTAACAAGAACTCTAAGGAATAAATAAATAAGTGGTTTTAGTTTACATGTTTTCTTCATGTGTAGGTCATTAGAGGAAAGAGCAGTAGCTATCCATGAATAGATTGAAGAACCAAGGCAAGAGGAAGAACAAGCGAAAGAATAACAAGGGAGGATCCATCATAATCAAGCATCACAAAGGATTTTATGTTTCAAAGAGGTCTTGGAATCTAGGTGGACATTATTTTAGTAGAAATATGCTAGAAATAACATGATTGTTAGATCATTTATAACTTTCTTGTAAATTTCTTTTCTTGTTCCTCAGTAGTATGATGTAGGAGCATCTCTACCCATTGTACATACTAGTTTATTTTGCATGTCTTGATTCTTTTATAATTTTTTTTGTTCATATTAGGTCTATAGGAGTCCATAAATTGGTATAGCTTTGTCAAATTTGAATTTGAGACCTCTGGGTATTTTCTTGCTTAAAAGGCCAATTCAAATATTTGAATAATTTTGTAATGATTCTCAAATGTTTTGATGTGGTTAAAAGTCAAGATATTATGACCTTTTGTCTTAGGAAATTTCAATAATTTTTTAGGTTTTTTTTTCTTATTAGGTGGTCAAAGTAGTTAAAATATGTTCCTTAATGTACAAGAGAGGAAGTTAGAGTAGTTACACCAGTTTTGATAATAAAATAAAGATTTAAGTGTTTTGAGAAGGACAGGGCATTCAAGAAAGATAGGTCAAATGGAGGGGTTAGATTATGAAGTAATATTGTATAAAAAAGCCAAAAAAGGTAATAAATACCAGTTGTGTTCATTTTAGATAAGACAACTTTGTATATATTTGTAATGTGTTGCAAAAAGTTAACTATATGGGAATAATCAATGATGGAAGTGTCAAAGAAGTAATTTTTTGAGAATATTCATAAATTTGATGAGTTATTTTTATTATATTATATAAATATTTTATATTATTGTAATAATATTTCATATATATGGTCAAACAACTCCAATTTATGTCTACATATTTTGTGTTATTTATATCTTGTTGAAGATTTAGAGAAATAAAAATTCAGGGGGAGTTTTTATTGGTAAATGCTTGGAAAGTGTATATCATTTTAAAATGTCTAGGACCTTTATATATTGTGTCTTATTGATAAATAGATCTAGAGTATATCAAATCATATCTATTTATATGCATGAGGAAATAAGGATCAAATATACATTTATATATAGGATGGATTGAGTGTTCTTTTTGCATAAGGATTTTCTGGGAATTAAAAAAAAACTCAAATGTATATAATTTGGTACATATATATATTCTAAAATAATTAATACTATTCAAAATTTGGAATATATGTGTATATACATGTTTCATAAAACAATGTTGTAGACCACTATTGAAAAGACATGGTCTACCAAAGAACTTGACAGAGGAGGGAAACAAAGTTGATTTTGATGATTGCAGAGGTCTCTACTATTATATGGTATCTTTAGAATCTTCAATGTGTTTTGAAAACCTTATATAAAGTTTAAATACATCATTGAGACCCTTTTGATGCATACAATCTTGTAACTATATAATAAAAGTTACACAGCGAACTTGAGTTCTTTGTGGAATGGTTTAGCAGAGGTTAATAAATGCTCAGTTTAGCATGAGAGTCATTTTAAAACAAAAATACCAAATAATCCATTCTCAGATATGACAATCCTTCTAAATGTACATGTTTCAACACCATTTTGGAATAGCAGTCAATAAAGAAAAGTAGGGTGTGAGGTAGAGATATGAACCAAGGAACTCTAAGGGTGGAATAGAGAATAAAGAAATACTAAACAAGACTAGTCTGAGCTTTATTATTGCCATGGAACCAAAGTCAAATTTTTAGTTTAGTCACAATGATTTTATTAGTGAGAAGGTAAGATTGAAATAAAAGTGATGTAGATAGATTGTATATACAAGGCAAATAAGAATGAGTAACAAGGCATGAGTAACAAGGCATGGATTAAGGTGTAGTATAATCTAATAGAATTTTATAACATGTGTGTATAAGTGCATTAAAAAGATCAAGAATTAATCAAGCAAGACAAGAAAAAAATTCAATAGCTAGGAGGTATTTGGGCAAAGGTAAGTGAAGGTGTATGGATTTCTTATTTTCTTGCAATTGAAATAAATACAGTAGAGCATCATCATGAAATTTTACATTTCATGACAACATCCCTAATTGCACTCTCATAGCTAATTAGAGGTGTTTTAACTAGAAGGAAGGTAAACGGTTTTTTTTTTAAATAGACACAGACTTCATATCCCAATGGGCAAGGCTTAGTTTGTTTAATGTTTCAATTATTGGATGGGAAGAGTTCAAAGTGAAGGAAGATGCATCATATATTGCACTATCCTTTGAGTTTATAAATGGTGAGTCATATAGTGGTTTTCCAAGTAACATTTTGGATGAATATACATTTAAGGATAATATTTTGGTTTCCTTAACAAAAATTTTGATTCACAAAGTTGGTGGTGTTGAGGATGTCTCAACAATTTCTATTTTGGCAGAACTAGATGAGCATTTTCATTACAACCTAAGGTATGAAAATATTTCATATTTTTTGTTTCCATTACAGCATTTAAAGATTATTATCATCATTTAAAGCATGATAAAAATATATAAGTTTAAGAATATAAATTATAGTATATGGCATGAAGTTTATTATTACATGTGAGATTTAGGTGATCTTTCGAGGGTCAAAGAGGATAACATATTTGATATTAATATTGAGTTATTCATCTTTTACATTTGGATAAGTTCATGAGGCATCATATAGGGTATGTTGTGCATTATAAAAAAAATTGAAGGGTCATTTATTTCAATTTGTAGGCCACTACTTGGAACTAAGTCCGATACTTGAATACAAAATTATAGATGATGATCTAACTAGATTTTTAAAACATGATGCTTGATACTAGATAAATCTAAATACATGATTTCCACCCTTGGATGTTTAAAATATAATTTACCAATTCTAATATAATTAAAAAATCAAAAGTGTCTCTTATGGATTGAAGCTCACATCAGATAAATCACATAAGGTAGCAAATAATGCTTATAATGAGCCTGTCATAAATCCTTGGATGTAATATTATTTTGCATAGAATCAAGCTATGGAGACTAGTTGATAAGACTATAAGAATACTTCATTTAGATAATAGGTCAAGTGATTGTGATGATGTATTAAATGTAATCATTATAATCAATTTCAAAGTTTTGAATGGCTCATAAATGATTTGAGGAAAAGTTATTCACAAATGTGCTTCAATTCTAGACTTAAATAGTTTCTCAAAGATTGATTTAAATTTCAAGTATGAAAAGTTTGGATTATAAAGGGTAGTATAAATTTTAACATAGTATTCATTTCTCAAACTTTAAATATCTTACCTCAAAAATTTCCTCAACAATTTCTAGAAGAATCAAGAAAGAAGCAAAAGTTTCCTAAGTCTTTTACTTGTTATAATTTGTCACGCTTAAAAGTAGAGGGGTCAAAATTTGACACTATTTCAAGCATAGAGATCATAATCTAACACCCTTTTAGGAAAAGGGGTAGTAATATAACACTCTTTCAATTATAAGGGTTAGAATATTACACACTTACAAGTAGAGGGGTCAAAATCCAACACTCCTACAAGCACAAATTTTCAAAATAGGGTCCAATGTCCCTCAAACCCTAACTTTCACATATGAACTCCATTTTTGATATCGTTCATTGGTTTGGATATATAATTTGATGTAGAAAATTATACCTTAATAAAATATGGTTTAAAACTCCATATTAAACTTCTAAAATCAAGGGGAAAATCACAACTATTCAAGCAAGGAAAAATTTTAGATGTGTCCAAACAAGATCCAATCACCCTCAGGCCATAACTTTCACATTCAAACTCCAATTTTACTCTAGTTTGATGTATTATAAATATAATTTAATGACAAAAATTTTAACTCAAGGATATATGGTTCAAAATTTTCATTTTGAAATTCTATGTTTCATTGGTCATTACACTTTTGTAAGTTACACAAATTACTCAATCCCTTTTTACAAGTTTTAAGTTTTGCATTTTCACTAATGTGATTTTTCAATATCCTAAAATGAATAAAATATGGTTATGTAATGTAACCATCCATTTTAACTTATAAATATAATTTTAGGTCTCATTTGTAAAGTTAACTTTGGCTGAACTTATATTGAAGTTTTATAGGTTGGCTTTCTGACAATATGAGACATTTTAGCAATATGGAAGGAAGGAGTTTGTATGTATAACCCTATGAAGGATCAATATAAAAATTATTTATAGGAATTTATGCCACAAGTTTTTTTGGATGAATGATATCAAGAACCATCAATATTCTGTAAAGATATTTTGAAGACAAATTCCTAATCAAACATATTAGAACTCTAATAGATGAAAAGATAAAGTGATTCCTATCACATATGGTTGTTTTAGTTTCATAATAATAGAATAAAGTGAATAGTTGTAAGAATTAATGATTGATCATAGAACAAATAAAGAATTTGGCTCCCCCTTGGCAAAGAAGGGAAAGATTTGACTATTTCACAAGATTACCTTAACCTACTAATTCTAAGAGAAAATGAATTATTTGAGGAACAACTGATTGAACCAAAAATAGAAAGGAGTAATAATAGATAGTGTGATGTTATACTTTCTGAAGGAGAAGATAATATGGAACAAATTTTCAGCAAATAAGAATTTCCTTCTTGTATTAGGATGGAAAACTTAGTAGTCAAAGGTGAAGATTCTATTGACACTTATTTTTCATGTTCCACTATAGAATATTTATCTAAAGGATCTAAATCTATTGCAATTAATCCTACACATATTGGAGACCAAATTCATTCCAATGTTTAAATCAAATAAGATGTGAAGGAAGAGAAAATCAAATGGTGCTCAATTTTCATTTCAAATGAAATTGTAAGTATCAAGGTAGAAGAAGTTGATGAAGATGATGATGGTGTTTTGTTCAATAATGACTTAATTTATTCTATTGGAAAAAAATTGGCAAAGAGTATCTACATTTAATTCATTGTATAAGATATTCCTATTGTTGTTCTAACTCATAAATAAACATGTAACACACTTCTCTCTGATTCAAATCCTTTATCTAACACAAATGCATCTAAAATCATTCGAGAATATAATGAATATGTTCATTACTACTCAAGAATGCTCACAGAAGATTGAAAATTTCATAATGATTACATTCTAAATCTTGAAGACCTCATTGATCTATATATTCATGATTATTTGAATATGCACGATGATCATAAGTTCATCCTCTTCCAACATTATTGGTAGGCACTTATCCCATCTAGTTAATGGTTTTGTATAGTATTTTTATTTTCTTCTGCTCTTATAAATAACTCATATTTCCCTATTTTTTATTATTTCATTTTCCATCTTTGTTTTGGTGTGATTGTGTTATTTTCAATAACTATAATTTGTTATTTGTTTTTCCTTCCTCTCCATGTGTTAGTCTTTTAACCTACACATGTCCTTGACTATGATATCTACTTGGGAACTATGAGTTGGACATATCTGACCTCATATCAATTCCATAGTGAAAATTTTATTTACTATTTAAAATGGTATGAAAAATAAAGCCTTTGATGTATTTCATCCAAATGGGTCTCTAAGACAAGAATTTGATGATATATTTGTAATATAGATTTTATAATCATGAAAAAATTGATATGAATGTTTATTTCTCAATTGATACAATGGATAGGTTTTTCATGGATCTCATCAAACATGCAAAAAAATTAGAGTAGAAGATTTGGCCAATCAATGCGTGTTCATTTATCATATGATTGAGAGTATATAACTGACTATTAGTTGGTCGAATCAATAAATGTAAAGTATTCTACACATGAGTTCTGGCCCAGCAACACATGTTCATTTTTCATATGATTAAGATAGGGGAATTGGATGTTAGTTAGTTAGATTAGAACATGTAAATGTGAGCTACATAAATATTTTAAAGAATATGTGGTAATTAAAAACTAGACACCTGAGATTCTAGAGTTCTCTTACATTCCCTTTGTAAATGCAGTCCCATAGTTAGAACTAATTATTGTCATAAAATTTTACATTTCTTGACAACACCCCCAATTTCACTTTCATAGGAAATTAAAGGTGTTATAATGACATATAAATTAAATGTTTTTTTTTTTTTGTAAAATAGCCATCAAATTTGTACCCCAATGGACAAATCTTAGTTTGTTTAATGTTTCACTTGTTGTATTTGAAGAATTTAAGGTGAAGGAAGCTATACCAAATCTGGCACTATCTTTTGAGGTTATAAATGGTGAGTCATTTAATGGTTTTCAGAGTAATAATATGGATGGATATGTATTTGAGGATAATATTTTGGTCAGCCCTAATTTAGGATTTTTAAGTCATAAAATTGAGGGTGTTGAGGAATCTCAATAATTTATCTTTTGGTAAAACTAGGTGAGCATTTTCATTGCAACCTAAGGTATGAAAATATTTGACATTCATTATATCCATTATGTCATTTTAATATTCTTGTCATCGTCAAAATAATGTTAAAAAGGGAGTAAAAATAAGGAATACGACTTGTAGTATAGGGCATGAAGATTATTATTACATGTGAGATCTAGATGATGTTTTTATACTCAAAAAGGATAGCAACTTTGATATCATGATTGAGTTATTTATATTTTACATTTGGCTATAAATAATGTTCATGAGGAATTTTATAGGTTATGTTATGCATTCTAACAAAGTTATGAATGGTTATTGCTTGTAATTTGTAGACCACTCCTTGGAAATAAGATCCACACTTGAAGATAATATTATAGATGATGATCTAATTACATAGTCACAATAGGATGTTTTGATGCCAAACAAAGCTACATACACATCTTCCACCCTTGGATGTATAAAGGATAATTACCAGAGGTTGATATAATCAACAAAGCAAAATTTCCTCTTGCACATTAAATACACCTCACATTAGGTAAATAACACAAGGTATAAATTAAGGCTTAAAATGAGCCTATTATCACTTTTTTCATGGAATCAAGTTATGGATACTAGTTAATAAGACTAAAAGAAGCTTGCATTTGGATACTGGGTCAAGAGAGTGTGATGAAGTTGTAAATTATATCATTAGAATCAAGGTCAAAATGTTGAATAACTCAAAAAAAATTCAAGGAAAATTTATTCACAATTGTGATTTAATTCTAGACTTGAATAATTTCTAAAATATTGATCCAAATTTCAAGTATGCAAAGGGTGTATAGGAAAGGGTAGTACAAATTTGAACATAGTCTTCCTTGTTCAAACTTGAAATGTCTTACCTCAAAAAGTTCCTATTTTAATTTATTTTCCTCATTTCTTAATTTTGAAAGTAAATAAAATAAATCTAGTAATTAGGTTATGTAGGAGAATACCTAGTAGAATGTGTAAATGAATCCAGATGAAAGTGAGCACTCCTCTTTGGCTAGGAAGGAATAACCTACAAGTAACACAGACACTTGAAATGGGGTTGTTAGATAGTTGGTTGATTGGACTTCCTAGCGTATTCTAGATCTAAGAAGCACAAGGCTTGTTAGGAGGCTATCAATCCACTTTTACAACAATGATGTCTAAAATGATAATAGAAAATACTTGCATTCAATGATAAGAAAATAAAATGCATATTATAAATAATGATAACTTGTGTATTAAAGAAGATGATCAAATTTAGATGTTAAAATGGTTAAGGTATGGTTAAAAAAATAAGAAAAGGTCCTGTGATCAGAGAGAAACATAGAAAGTGGGGTTTGATTAGAGGTAGAAGAGTGAAAATTGCTTACTAGAAAATACTGGCACAGGGAACCATCAATAGTTAGAAGAACCATCAGTGGTTAGAGAGAACCGTTGTTGGTTAGGTAACCATATACAGTTACATGAACTGTTGACGGTTAGGAGAACCATTGATAGTTGCATGTGCAAATCTAGAGATGAATAAAATAAAAAGTACATATTAGAATTTAGGCAGAGGATGGATACGAGGCTAGAAGGTGGATAATGAGGTATAGGAGGAATTATTAAGGTAATGGTGTTAAAACTAGATAAATCATAGAAAATAAGAATAAAATACTTTTAACCAAGTGGAAGATGTCTGAAGTGATGTGGCTAGAGTAATGGTGTTTTGGGCCTTCTAGAGTGATTTTGATAGAGTTTAGATCTCAAGTGATGATGATCACTCGCTAATATGTGTGTTGGATACTTAAAAGAAAGATTGAATACCTGATAGCTAATAATTATTCCTTGATCCCTTGCTATTTTGCTTCTTTTATAGGCAAAAGTTACTAAATATGATGAAAGAAGTTGCTAATTTGATCAAGGTTAAAGTTATCTATTTTCATAGCCTTGAAAGCTTTGTTTTAAAGATAAGTTGTCATCTCTAAATTTTATAATCTCACATAAAGATTTGGCATGCTTTAAAGTTTTAAAGCTAAAGGTGGGTCCTAACCATTGATGGTTAGGGGTAAACATTGATGGTTTCCCTAACCATCGACAGTTTATAGGTCTAGGGAAAAGGGTAAAAAGAGGTAAATAAAGGGTGAATTAAAAAGTGGTTTGGTAAATTTAGGTTTATAAATGAGCTTAGTTATTAGTTCAAGGGTAGGGTGATACTAAAAAAATTTGTGTACATTTTTTAGGAGTCTACATTTTACCCCTTTCTATTGTGTAGCTTGGGCAAGCTGTAGAACAAAAAAATGAGGTTTCTCAAGGTCTAGGTTGGGTTACCCTGAGTCATGAGAGGAGTTACCCCCATTCAAATTAGGAAATGATCAAGTTGGAGACAAAATTAGGGCATGGTTTTATAGGTAAAATAAGGTATTTGAGTTGGTTGTATAGATGTGAACTCACATATAAAAAGTGATGAAGAGTGATGGTAATATCACGTAACAACTAAATTTTCCAAAGTTGAAAAATAATGTTAAGGTCTAGAAAGACAAGAGAGGGTAACTAGTCCATAGTGTTGGTCATAGCTGATCAGGTTAGGCCTATTAGGAGATCTAATAAAATTTGGGTAGGTTGTAGGTAGTCAACCTAAATGGTTGGGTCATGCATGAGGTGGTGAAAACATTAAATGGTCAGCTTGGAAAAAATTGGTCAAAACATTCAAATGACAATGCAATGATGGCACAAAATATGTAAAAGATCTTGTCAAAACATCCAATCATCAAAGAGGAGGTGGAGAGGTATTGGGGTAGGGTTGGTTTGGAAAGGTAGCCAAGCTAACTTTGACTCCACATGGTGAGTGGATATTGCCTACATAGTTCTCTGGACACCCAGATCTAAAAGAACTTTAGGCAAAATGTAGTTCTAGTTAAGGGTTGGTTAAGGATGAATGATTATTAATGAAAATTTTTAGAGAAAGGTGAGGAACCCTAACCATCCATGGTTAGGGTGCCCTAAGGGTTGACTATCGAAAGTTACCCTAAACATCAATGGTTAGGGTGAAACCCTAAAAATCCACATGGTAAAAGTAAAAATAAGAGGTCATTTACACACATTAACTTTGGTGAAGAGTGTCTAGTGCTTGAGCAATTTGGATGATTACTTGGAGCATGGAACTTATTAAAGTAGAGAGTATTGATTAATCAAGAGTGGTTGTTTGAGTGATGGATGGACAATAAGGACATGATTGAGGAGGGGTGAGAAGGCTCTAATCATGCCACTGAACATAGAATGAGGTAGGGGTTGTTTTCAATTGGCTAAAATAGTGATAATTTAGGGATATGAAAAGTTAGAAATAGTATAAAACTAAGAAAATAGAGGGAAAACCCATAGCCAAGGTGCGATTCCCTAAGGTTGAGGTAGAGGGAAAATAGAAAAAAATAGGTATAAAAACAAGGGGGAAGGAGGTAAGGAAAGTAAAAAATAAGAATTAGGTAGGAAATTTGTGAGTTTTAGATGCTTTTGTAGGTGGATTGGGGAAAAGGTGGTAGGGTTTTACCACCAATGGTTACACATAGTAACCATCAATGGTTAGACCCTAACCATTGATGGTCAATATGGGGGGTCAAATGAGGCCTCAAAACCAATGATGGTTACTTAAAATGTCAATGCTTAGCCCATAGAGGACAAACCTCTAGTGCAGGGGAGGTAAAAATTGTTCAAGTGAGTGGTGAGGAGGAAAGGGTTGATGTAGATAAGTGAGATAGTAACATTAGATGAGTCTAAGAGGTCTAAAACATAGGTTATGAGGGTGAGTTAGATGATTTACTTACCATAAAATAGTCTAAGATAGGTTACTATTATGTCCTAGAGGGGTAGGAAAGGGAAGAGAATAGGTCTTACATAGATACTATAAGGTAAGAGGTCAAGGGTAAATAGTAAGTAGAAACATTAATAGTGTTGGATTGTTGTGCAGGCCCATGAGTAGATCCAGATGAGAGACTAAGTCCCTAATATATTTGTGGACTATCAAGATAGGATGATGGGCATGAAGTGGAGGTAGATGAAGGTGGTTGGCCTAGGGGCCTTGTGACACTACCAGTATTTACCATGAGATGTTATGATGATTGTGGCCCTCATCGAGAGATGGGACCTAGCCATAAATACCTTTTTACTCCTAACTAGTGAGATGTCAATTTCATTGGAGGATGTCCATAGGATCACACAACTACCAATTTGAGTAGAGTTGATATATCACATAAAGACTGAGGAAGAAGATGAATTTATGGAGTGAATACATGGTGATGATTAGTAAGAGGATAGATTCCATATGAGAGGTCTATGATATGGGCTATTATATCAAAGGGCACTAGAGGATAGGTTTTTGATTACCATGATGATGAAGGGCACCTCCTATTTCACTATTCTAGATTTGAACAGTAGTCAATTCCTTTCGATACTATTGGTAGTGTTGATAGAGATGTTGTTAGGGGGGCACAATTTTTGGATGGGCCCCTATATTATTAGTATAGATCTATAGGGAGATCTAGGATTTTGGAGTGAGGAGATGATACAGCATCAATATTGGGTTTGTACTCCATTTTTGGGCATATGAACACATATAGGTGTTAAGACTAGTTGGGCTCCCCTAGGATGGATTTGTACCTACTAGTTACAGAGTTAGTCTTATGTGATGACATGGAGATCTAGCATTATCAAGGGATAGTGGTGGAGCTAAGGATGTGGAGTGCTTCCAAGATAGACCAGAGGGTTTTATTGTTATAAATATCATATGGAGGCCATATTTGGATTAGCCTATATGGATAGGGTATAGGTACCATATCCTTTCATTATAGAGACGGTGATGGGTGTATAACAAGTGGGATGGGTAGAGAGAGTAGATCCCCATAGATCAGTTTGGAGATAGTTTAGGCTCTTACAATATACACCTCTAGATTTTATACACTATAAAAGGGAGGATGCAAAGTAGTATTTTCTCAAGCCATAACCAGAGGAAGGTTTCCTAATTTTTAGGAGTTACCTATTAGAACTCCTATTGATGATGTTGGGGCCATAGAGAGATATACAACATGGTATCAGAATATATACGTGACTACAAATTTTGGTTAGGGGGATGATGGGAAGGGACCTATAAATGTGGACCCTACATAGGTACAGGGTGGGGGTGCAAATGATTAGACAATGGTATCCTTTGTAGTAGCACAAGCCTAGGTGACTACTTTACAGGCACAGATTATCACTTTATAGGGACAAGTTGCCACATTTATAGGTGAGTAGGATCAGGCAAGGTCCAGTCTCACAATGGTCACTCAAGAGAGAGATACATTATGATAGAGGGTAGGAGTGATGGCTGCAGGAGGAGGATGAGCTCATGACATAGTTTTTAGGATATGGTATATAGCTACCATTAAGGATCTAAGATACTATGAGGCTATTGTATTCACCCAATTACTTAATACTATGAGGTATGGTGGCTAAAAGAGAATTTATTAGGGGGACCAATATTGGTGATACCAGGTCAGTGGGTAGTGACTATAGCATAGGGAGGTTCATTAGGGGATCCATCACCAGATGGTAGAGTAGGTGTAGGTGGTTCTAGTTCTGGTGTTATAAGCCCATGATGACACTTATATGATGTAAATTATTTTTTGATGTGTATATGTATTTTGATACCAGCCTACATGCTAAAGATATGATATGTACTAATGAGAGAGAGAAATAGAGCATTTGTATCATGGTATTTTATGAAATTATAATTTTATGATCATGTACATGGATTGTTTTATGATTTTGGCCTATTTTCCTATTTTATTATGAGATGTTAGCTTAGGCATGATGATGTTGTTATGATGTTATGGTTGGATTTAATTTTATGATGGGTACAATTATGTTATGAATCATGTTGTTGACTATGATCATTATGCTTATGTTAGTCATGAGGTTGATTATGAGATATTATGTTGATTTTTATGTTAAAGTGGCTATGATAGTGGTGATTATGTGGATGATGTTATGTTATGTCATGTTATGGGCATAATGTTTTATGATGCTTATGATATTGATTGTGAGATGTGAGTTTGACATTGATGATATGATGATATATTATATGTTTTATGGATGATCATTATGACTATGTTGGATGTTTTTATGATGAATTTGATGTTGAAATGATAATGATGATGATGTTTTATTGATTAGTATTTGGATGATCTTGATGACTATTTTGATGTTTGATGATTATGATTAGGTTATTATTATGAGGATGGTGATTATTTTAATGGTTATTATGTGGATTTTTAATGTTGTTAGGATGATCATTACGTAGAGAAATTTTTTTGATTATGATCATTATTTTGAGGTTGATTATAAGGTTGTTATTTGAATATTAACATAAGGTAAATAGATTATTTGGATTAGGATGTTATAATAAGAAATGGTCATTATGCTTCATTAGTATGAGATGATAGGTGGAAGTGTGAAAAAATGACCATGTCAAAATAAATAATCAAAGGGGTCCATATGCCCTCAAAAATGGATAAAAAGTAGGTATGTTTCTTCAATTAGTAAGAACCTAATAAGAAGAACCCACAATTAGATAATCTTAGTGAAAACAAGCCTATCAAAATCTTCACAAGAGCATGTTTGGATTGATAACAAGGTTGTCTTGATCACTTCATATCAAGTGAGCTCATAGTCCCTTGAGTTTAGAGAGGAGTGAAGGCAATAGGGTGAAACGTAAAAGGATGAGTGTTTTAAGGGTTAACCCGATGTGGGTTAGCTTGCCCCTTTAATAGTTAACTATAGGGTTGTAATAGATAAGTCCATGCCTTATAATAATGTGTATACTAATCAATGTGAGAAGTCTACTATTTCCATGTATAGGAGTTGATTATGGCATGACAATATTGAGAATGGCATTATTAAGAGCCAATTATGGTGTACTTCTTTAGATTTTTGATAGAATTTTACACTTTTGCTTTTATTGTTTGAGTAGTTATCTGAAGTTGATCGATGTGGGAAGCTTAAAATGTTTTTTTTTGCTTAGCCATCCTTCAATGGAGTGGTCTAAAATTTTGATTTTTATAGCTATCCTGCAAGGGAGCAATCTATTTATAAGTAATTTGGAATTATATGGGTAGTTGTTCTTCGAGGGAGCAGTTTGTATTTAAAGAGGATGATGATTTAGAATGAAATTTATTTGACATGGACAAGTCTAATAAGCCCAAGGTTCCACCATTATGGAGGCAAAAATTTTGCACAAGAGGTAAATGGAAGGAAGGGGTTGAGAAACAACTGACCATGGGATTCCATCTATTGAAAGATTAAAAGTATCGATGAGAACCATTTTATAGGTAGAGCCATGGTACCCATAGTTAATATTAGGGTTATATGTTTGTGATGGATAAATCACGTGGTTTTTTTTTGAAATTAAGTGTTCTCAAAGGATAAGTGTAAATGAAAGGGAGGGTATAATCTTGTGATCCAAGAGATGAGCTTAAGTTAGACACAAAAGTGAGTGTGATCCTTTTTAATAATAAAAAGGATGCAAATACAAATCATTAATATGCTTAGGCTCTAGTTTTCCCTCAATAGAGGATAAATGGTAAGCACCAGATCCATACTTATGGCTTATAATATAGGATCCTAAGAAATTAAAAGCAAACTTGCCCTTCTTGGTCTTTTCCATGTTGGTAACATGTTGGTTTTATTTAAAGACAAGGTATCCAATGTTGAATTCTCATTTTTTCAAATGTTTGTTTTAGGCGTGCTTGATGCACTCTTGATAAACATAAATATGATTGAGGGTGGCTAGGTGATGTTCATAAAGAAGCTCAAGGCATGTGAGGTATTCTTGGTGATAATCATTTCAAAAATAATTTCATGCAAGGATATGTGAAGTGAAGGAATTTGGACTTAGAGAGGTCAAACTACCTCAGCTCCATAGATGAAGGAGAAAGGTGTAACTCCCATGGCAATTCGGATGCTAGTGCAATAGGCCCATAAAGCAAATGGGATATGAAGATGTCAATCCTAACTAGAGGCACTAACTACCTTTGTGAGCATTTTGATAAGGCTTTTGTTGGAAGATTTTGCCTATCCATTGGGTTATGGATGATAGGGGGACGAGAAGCTTAAATTGATGCCAAAGGCATCACATAGTGCTTAGACCTTTTTATTTTTGAAAGACTTGTCATTGTCTGTGATGATTTTATGAGGGATACCAAAGTAGAAAATGATATGGTAATTGATGAAATAAATGATTTTTTTTACCTTTATTGATATGAGTGAGATGGCTTCTACCCACTCGATGAAATATTCTATGGAGGTGATGATATATTTATTTCATTGTGAAGAATGGGGGTTAATTTCCCCGATAAGGTCTAGACCCCATTGTGAGAAGGGCCAAAAACCTTGAGATAATTGAAGACTATGGGAAGGTGTGTGATGAAGGTTGACATTTGATGCATTTCTTGACATAATTTTATTATTCCTATTTAAGCATGGGCCAATAGTAGTTGAGGTGAAGAATACGCTTGGTAATAGCCATACCACTAAAATGTCCCCCACATATGCCATCATGGGCCTCCTTGAAAATGTCAGAGGCTTCATGACTACCAAGGCAATGAAGAAGAAAGTCATTAAATCCTCACTTGCAAAGGATGCCTCTTAGTATGATATAACAAGAAGTCCTTGGATAAAATCTCTTTGAGCATTCTTCAAAAGATCAGAAGGGAGAATGACAAGGTTAAGGTAATCAAAAATTTGTTTGTATCAAGTGTCAGAAGGGGATATCTCCACCCTGCAAATGGTAGGAAGATTAGAACTAATATAAGATGGGGTAAAAAAATGATGGATTGTGAAAAAGAGTTTGGTTTTAATGTTAAGAGATGGTATTTGAGAGGCAAGAGAGGCTATGGTATATGCAAATTTGTTGGTTGATCATGAAAGGGATTGGATATCATAACGATCAAATAAGGCCAAGAGTGTGTCCACAAGTTGCTTGTATTTTAGGAGAACATCATTTTTACATTGATAAGCTCCTATGACTTAGTTAATGACAAGTTAATAATCCCTAAAAATGTTAATTATTATGATCCCCAAGGCCATAGTGTTTTGAAGACCTATGACTAAGGCTTCATATTCGACCATGTTATTGTTGCAGTCAAAGTCAAGCCTAAAAGAAATGGGAAGTGGCTCTCCATTAAGTGAAATGAGAATCAATCTACCCCCCCCCCCCATAATTTTGGTATTTATAACTATCTAAAAACATGGTCATTTGATAGGTGGGCTCTTTTGAAGAAAGAGTTTTTATAGACTCATTTAGGAAGGTAAGCGGAAAGGGTTACTTATCAGGTAGAGGGGCTTTAGCTAATTGGTCAGTGATGACCTGCCCATTTATGAACTTTTATGGGAGAAACTCAAGATCAAACTCAACAATAATCATGAGCCACTTTTCCATACGTTGGTTTTGATATGGCATAGAGTGTATATATTGGAGAGGGTCGGTGTTAGTGGTGACATAGGTTTTATGATTAAGAAGATAATGGCAGAGCTTGGAGGCTAAAAGACTAAGGTAAGGAAAAGTTTTTTAGGATGGTTATATTGAATCTCATATTCAATTAGGGTATGATTGATATAGTAAATAGACTACTCTTTATTTTGGTTATCATGATGAGCAAGCATGGCTCTCAAGGAATGATCAATGGCAGAAATATATAGATAAAAGGGTGGATTTTATTTAGGGGGAATGAGGATAAGTGGAGAAAGAAGATACTCCTTAATTTCATCAAAGGCTTGTTGACATTCATTGGTCCACTTGAAGGATACATGTTTCTATAAGAGATGGTGAAAAGGCTGACAATGATTAGATAGTTGAGAAATAAAACATCGGATTGACTAAAGTTTACCTTGTTAGCTACAAAGTTGCTTCAAGTTAGTAGGAGGAGGCATCTCCAAAATGGATCTAACTTTGGTAGGGTTGACTTATATTCCATGAATGGAAATAATAAGTCCCAATAGTTTTCATGATAAGACCCCAAAGATGCACTTCTTTGGATTGAGCCTAACATGATAGTAGATTAGTCATTCAAAAATGATTGCAAGAAAAATGAGGTGGTCTCTGTGATGCTTATATTTCCCAAGAAGATCATTGACATATTCCTCAATAATATTATGAATGAGATAATGAAAGATTTAGGTCATGTCCCACTAATAAGTGGCTCCAATGTTCCTAAAACTAAAGGGCATGACCTGGTAGCAGAAAGTTCCCCATGGAGTGATGAAAGAAGTTTTATGTTGATTTTTAGGAGAGATCAGGATTTGATTGTATCCTAATAAACCATCTATGAGGGATAGCATTTCATAGTTGGTGGTGAGATCAACAATTTGGTCAATGTTGGGAAGGGGAGAGTTATTTTTTAGGTAGGTGAGGTTAAGGTCATGAAATTCAATGCAGAGGTGAAGGCCCCCTGTAGGTTTGGAAATAAGAATGATGTTAGAAACACATTTTAGATAGTCAATGGGTTTGATGAAATTAACAAATAAGAGGTGTTGAATTTCTTTTTTAACAAGAAGAGCTATATGGGGATGCATAAGACAAAGTTTTTGCTAAATCAACTTAACCTCAAGATGGGTGATGATGTTATGGAGAGTGATGGAATGATAAACTCTGGGAATATCTTGGTAAGACCAAGAAAATGCTATGCTATGGTTATGGAGGAAAGAAGGATAGTCTTGCCATTCTTCAATTGTCAAAGATTGGCCTATTTTTATGATATGAGGATCCTCTTGGGTGCCCAAATTAACATTGATGGCTGATTTATTGAGCATGGTTTGGTTTTTAGGAGGGAGATATATATGGATATAATAATCACCCATATCGAGGTAGGTGATGATGGAATAATCATTTTGGTGTTGGATGGTGTGAATGGTGGGTGAATCATGGTTGATCATCTCAGGGTGGATGAGAAGAAGGATTTTAGTTTGGCCACCTTGTTGATAGGTTAGTGGGCCTAAACTAACAATATTGATCAAAACAAAGTTAGATGGGATGATGTCAGAGTCTTTGGATTGGGAAGATGACCTTGGTGAGGATGGAATCTCTTTATCAGGGGTGGTAATGGGTTTTGGTGATGTGGGTTCTTCAGATGGTTCGAACCCAAGCCCAAAGAACTCATGAGGTTTTTGAGTTTTGATGATGGGTAATTTATGAGGTCCTTATTCATAAATGCCCATACCAAATCCTTTCCAAACACAGTGATGAAGATAGGTTTTGGAAAAGGTTGGATTGCTTACATAAGATAAATTAGAGGTGAAAGGTTTAATATATGGAGTGGTGGTACGAGTAAGGAGTGGTTGATCAAGTCCCACATAGACAAAATTTGTTCAATTTTTGGGGAGCCCAAAAGGGATGATGGTTCTGATGTTGGTATCATAAGAAGGGTCATTTTGAAGATTCACATATTCATGCAGAGTGGGGAGAGAATCAAGAGCCAAAAGTTGATATTCCCCAAGTAAGAGACACTAAAAAATGGATTGCAATGGGTCCTTGACCAAAATTTGAGAAGAGGCAATGATTGAGCTTTTTGATGCTTCATCATTGTTAAGGGTATAGGTATGAAGGTTCTATTTTGGTGTGGATGTTTTATTAGAAGTGGATGGCATGGAAGATGAAGAAGGAATGAGAACATCATTGGGATGATATGCCATATTTCAAGAGGTGAAGGGACTTTGATCAACTTTGATTGTAATAATTTTGTCTTCATGCTCAAACTTGACACATCAGTGTAGGGTAGAAGGGACACAATGCATATCTCAAATCCAAGGGCATCCAAATAACATGTATTATAACTTCCCTTTGATGACATAGAATAACATAGGAATGGTGCCAGGTCATAGATGGATATGAAGAACAACAGTCCCTAAAGTGGTGTCCATGGTATCATTGGAAGAGAAAGGGACCACTGAACTCTCAAAAATGATGTTTTTAGGAAGTTACAATTGATCATATGCATGAGAACAGATAAATTTTGATACTCTCTCCCACATCAATAATTACTCATTTGATACATTTTTGATTAATGTATATTGTGATGAATAGGGGAAGATCTAGATCTTTTTCTTAGAAAGGTGGAATCTCAAAATATTTAAAGGTGATGAGGGCAGAATGGTGAAGAACTCCAAAAAAGAGGTAAGAGGTTGTGGATCATCTGGTTGGACCTTTATGGAATGTAAAGCTTCCATTAATGTCTAACAATGTTGGGGTGAGGTGTTGATTAGATCATAGAGACTCATTTTTATCAGTGTTTGGTGGAGTTATTTTAACATGAATCATTAGATGAATGGAGAGGGATTGAAAGGTGGAGCTCCCAAAATGGAGACTTTAGGTTTAGATGGTTACAAAGGTGAAGGTGAAGGTGAAGATACTTGTGTTTGGTTGATGGGTTGAGAAGTTGAAGGATAAATCCAAGGGATGGATACTTTGGCTTTCTCTTTATCCTTCTATTGGGCCCGAGAATAGGTAACCATGTGAATGGTGTGGATAAGGGGCCCTGGTGTTTGATTTGATTCCACCTCTTCACTCTTAGGTGAGGGTAAAGGAGTAGGTGATTGTTAGATAGGTTGGATAGATGATGGAGTTTCCTCTAATAGATCATCTTCATCTAAAAAAGTGTGGATAAGTGATCGGGGAGCCTTACAGTTATTTGTATCAAGTCTAAGAGTCCTATGGTAAAGACAAATCAAATTATCATTAAACCAGGTTGGTTTAGGATGAGATGGGTCTAAAGGTTTGATTGGAGGCAAGCTAATGGAAGAGGTTTGCAACAACCTTTGAAAAATAGTTGTGTCAGACTTCAAAAAAGGTTTTTTATGTAAGGGGTTTTAGATTTGACGAGTGAAAACTTTGTTGGGCATAGGTTTCTTCATGGAAGCAGTAGTTGGAGGAATGATTTTGGTTGATGGTTGTGGTTAGGTTTTCTTGGGTGTGATCAGCTTGGGAGTTAGAGACTTGGATGGAGAAGTTTTTGGTGGTGACAGTTTGGTTACATATGGGAAGGTAGATTAAGATAGGTTAGTTAAGAATAATGAAGAACTAGAGGGTTTGGTGATTAAATGTGGAGAAAGGGAAGATGGTTTGATAGTGGAAGGATGTGGTCCCAATATGGAAGGTAAATGTGAAGGAGGGGTATGGGGCTTAGTTCTAAGTGAAGTTTTGGGTAAGCCTTCTTTATTAATGGACTCAATTGGGTTTTAATTTCATGAGCTTAAGGGAGTTAAGTCTAATATTAAAGGAGGATGAGAATGACTAGGTGTAGGAAGAATCCCCAAATTCTTGATTGGTTTGGTAGAAGAATCATGAGGAGGATTGACAATTTTAAGTGGAGGTGTTTGAGATGGTTTATTCATGACTTTATAGGAGGTAACTAGTGAAGGGTTGATAACAAGTGTAAGGGAAAACTCGTGTGGAGTTGAGGATTCAGATTTTCTTAGATAAGGAAGGCCAAGTCGATGCCAAAAGGTGGCTCGATCAAAGTTAGGCTAAGATGTGAACTCTAAACTTTGAATTAACCTTGAGAAGGGCTTATAAATAGGTATAGTTTCTTGATCATTAGTTTTAAAGCATAAGCCCTTAGGTGGAGAAGAAAGAAGAGTTGTGGTGGAAGGTATGATTTAGTTTTGTTAAGTGGTTCCAAAAGTGGTGGTTGGATGAATAAGGTAACAGCTCTTTATGGGATGATTTCTAAAGAGGGTATAGAAGAGGTAGGTGTGTTTATTTTAGATAAGGTTTCTATGTTGGCCAGAATGCCCAAAGAAATTGGTGGTTCTTCCATTTGGAGTAGGAGAGTGGAGGGAGTGATTGAATCAATAGTGGCCTCTTTGGTTATTTCTATCAAAGAAGGAGAGGATGAGGCTATGGTTTCACTATTTGAGGAAAGAGAGGAAATTGGATCTTCCATTTGGGTATCAAAGGGAATGGATGGAAACTTGGTTTCCTTTGTTTGGTTGGTAGAGGTAGCTATTTCCTCAAAAATGGGCACATTAATGATAACATTGATTTTATGTGCTTCTTGTGAGTTAGATGATTCAAGGTTACTATCATGATGTTATGTGGAAGGAGGGTGATTAGGAAAAGGATTTTTACAAAAAATGTTGAGAGATCGGTTAGGGGGAGCATTGGGGTTATCAAATACCAATTCTCCACTATCAATGAGATTTTGGACAAGACTTTTTAAAGTATTAAATATATTAATGTCATTTCCAATAGTTTAATGAAAATCATAGTGGTCATTTTCGTTAAACCACCCAGGTAGATGGTGAGAAGAATAAAATTGTTGAGGTGGGTTGATTGGTGGAAATTGAATAAGGTCGGCCTTGATATGTTTACCCAAAACATATGCATATGATTCCCAAATGGGAGTATATTATTTTTGAATTGCTTTGTTTTGGGTTTGATTTTGTTAATAAGGAGGTTTGGGAGAGTTGTTTTGATTTGATTGGGTGACAGTTGGTGGAGGAGAAGTTTTCAAAACCACTAAATTTGTAAATGCCATTTCCTTGGTATTAGGTTGATTGGTGTTTTTGGTTGACGGATAATCATTAGGTTTAAAAGTGGAATTTGCATTTCATAAATTTAGTTTTCCCTCATCACTGGCATAGTTCTCAAGTTTTCATACCATGGTGAATGCTTTATAAAAAAATTAGAAAGTTTGGACTTGGAGAGTATGTGTTATATGCTTAGCACAACCCCTAGAGAATAATTTGATTAATTCAGGTTAGGGTATTGCAAAATAAAGTTGGTTGATGAGGCCTCTCTATCTAGCCACAAAGTCAACAATGGATTTGTCCTCAAATTGTTTGATGGAATAAAGGTTAGTTATGGAAACCTTTTTAGTTATGTTGATTGATAAATGTTCCAAAAATATTTGGGCTAGTTGGGAAAAGGAAAAGATGGAGTGAGTAGGGAGATTACTGTACCAATCCAAGGTAGGTCCTGATAAAGACATTAGAAAGGTTCAAAGTAGGAGAGCATCATCATATGTGATCAAGTAACATGAATGATGAAATTCTCTTAAATGTTGTTGTGGGTCATCCTTGCCTTGAAATTTGGAAAATTTAGGTAACTCCCATCGAGGAGGATAAGAGTGGATGGGGATGGAGGGGTGGATAGGTTCATTGAAAATTTGGTCATAGGATAAGGGCTTATGAGACCTAGAAATTGATGAGTCCAAGTTAGTCATTTTGTCCATTAGAATATTAATCAGACCCAACTAAGGTTGGGAAGATGCATAATTGAGGGGTGCATTATGTTGGCGCTGAGAAGCTTGTATGTAACTATAGTTGGTAAAAGGCATTAAAGAGGCCATGTATTAATAAAGGGTACTAAACGGTTGAGATGGGGCCACAAATGAGCTAATGGGAATTAATGGTTGGGTAGAAGGTGGTATGTTCCCATGTTGATGGCTTGGGGTAGGTATTTTTTGGGGAACATATGTGGGTATGGCTGAGGTGGTAGGTTGAGATGGGGTAGATTGGAGTTGAGTGGTGACCCTAGTGTTGATAAGTGGGAGGGATTGTGGTATAGAAAGCACCAGGCTTTGTAATGGGGTAGAAGTTAGTGGATTGGTTGAGGTTAAAGGAAGGGATGAAGTAGGGGTAGAAGATAACCATAAGATAAGTCAGATTTAGGTAACCAAAGGTAGGGATGAACCTACATGTGAAGTATGGGGTGTGGTAGGAGGTGGTTGGTTGGAAGGTGGAATATTTGATTGAGTTTGGGTAGTGGTGGATATAATGTTGGAAGAAGGTGAGGTAGGGGTTAACAAAGGTTAGTTTGAGGTGGAACCCACTATAAGATGAGAGGGCATTCCATAAAGAGGGTCGGTAGGAGGAACCAAAGTAAGGGAGGCTTGATGGGGCATGGTGTTAAGGTAGTGTTGAAGAGATACCTGATTATTGTCAAGGAAAGTGGTTAAATCAGCATCACCTTCAGATACAAATAGAATTATGGTAGGAGGAGATGAAAGATGAGGTAACCCCTCATCATTATAATTATTTTCTATGGAGGAAGAAGAGGATGGAGGTGGTTGATTGGTTTGATTTCTTAGTTGTTGTCTAGTAGAGACCATATGAGAAATCAGGGGAAAGTTATGACGAAACATTCACCTCAAACAAAGAGAAACCAAAAAGAATTCAAATTAATCAATTCCTCCACTACAAGTTTGTTTATCTTAGGATTAATTTTAAATCACTTTTGGCTTATGCGTTAAAGTGTGAAGAAAGATTTGGAATGTAAATCAGGTATTAAAGAAGTAGTCTAAGGCTGCTTTCAAGTTGTTCAAATGCTCAAGAGAGAAAATTTGTATTGAACTTCGATATGTGGCTTGGTATTAGATCCTACCCCCTCACTTCAAGGTTCTATAGTGGTAAGAGTGTTAGGTTCTTAGCCAAAATATATTGAGTCTAGAGTTTATACTCAACCAGAGAGCTGAGTTGATTCTCCCCTTGGTGGTGAAATCCAAGTAGGATAGTTAGAAAGGGGTAAGGTTACCACTAGGAGATGAAATCCTAGTCAATACTTGTCTCAAGTATGTTTGATGTGTTGATTGTGCAACTGATTTTTTTTATATAACATTTGTGGTTCTATGATTAATTTTCTTTACTAAATTAGTCTAGATGAACTAAGACAAGCAAGCAAACAATGTATGCAATCAATTTTAACTAAAAGGAAATTTTTTGATCTCCTTTCAATGAAAATAGAATAACTAAGATGCAACTAAATGCAATATGAAAATATAATCCTAATCCTAGGATGGATGCAACTAAAACTTATATATTTTTGTTTTTTTGTTTTTTTATATAAAGAAAGGATGAAAGACAACTAAATGAATTTTACTAATGCAAATCTAAATGTCCTAGAACATATACGAACCCAAGAAAAATCAAGAGTCCTATCAGGCGTGCCAAAATATTTCAACTTATTTTCCTCATTTCTTAATTTTGAAAGTAAATAAAATAAATCTAGTGATGAGGGTATGTATAAGAATACCTAGTAGAATGTGCACGTAAATCCAAATTAAAGTGAGAACTCCTCTTTGGCTAGGAAGTAATAACCTGAAAGTAGCACAAACACTTTAAAGGGGGTTATTAAATGGTTGGTTGAGTGGAATTCCTAACGTGTGCTAGATCCAAGAAGCACAAGGCTTTCTAGGAGGTTTTTAATCCATGTTTATAACAATCAAGTCTGAAATGGTAATAGAAAATACTTGCATTCAATAATAAGAAAATAAATATGCACTATAAATAAATGATAACTTGCATATTAAATAAGATGATAAAATTTAGATGTTGCTAAATGGTTGAGGTCTGGTTCAAAAAATCATAAAGGTCCTGTGATCAAAGAGAAACTAGAAAGTGGGGTTTGATTGGAGGCAGAAGGGTGAAAATTGCCTACTATAAAATACTAGCACAGGGAACCATTGGCAATTAGAAGAACCATCAGTGGTTAGGTAATCATCATTAGTTGCATGAACCATCGGTGGTTAGGAGAACCATCGGTAGTTGCCTATGCAAATATGGAGATGAATAAAATATAAAGTATACATTGGAATTTAGGAAAACAAAGGATGGATATGAGGATAGAAGGTGGAAAATGAGGTATAAGAGGACCTGTTAAGGTAATGGTGCTAAAACTAAATAAATCATATAAAATAAACATAAAATACATTTAACCAAGTGGAAGAAGTTTGAAGTGATGTGGCTAGAGTAACAGTGCTTTGGGCTTAATGGAGTGATTTCGATAGAATTTTGGATCGCAAGTGATAATGTTCACTCATTGATATGGATGGTAGATACCTGAAAGAAAGCTTGAATACCTAATAGATGATAATTCCTCCCTGATCCCTTGTGATTTTGCTTCTTTTATAGGTAGAAGTTACTAAATGGGATGAAAGAAGTTGCTAATTTGATCAAGGTTAAAACTACCTATTTTTATAGATTTAAAATCTTTGTTTTAAATACAAGTTACCATTTATGAAGTTGTTAATCTCACACAAAGAGTTGGCATGCTTTAAAGTTTCAAAGCTGAAGGTGGGTCCTAACTGTCAATAGTTAGGGGTGACCATCGATGGTTCGTGGGTCTAGGGAAAAAAGGTTAAAAAGAGGTAATTAAAGGTTGAATTAAAAATTGGATTGGTAAATTTAGGTTCATAAATGAGCTTAGTTATTGTTCTAAGGGTAGGGTGACACTAAAAACTGTAATTTGCATTACTTAGGTGTCTACAGTTCCTCAATAGGTTCTAGAAGAATCAAGGAAGATGAAAAATTTTCCTAAGTATTTTTGTTATCATACATTAAAAATTGTGTAAGGATATGGGTTAAAATTTGACACCCCTATAAGCAAAAATTGTCAAAATAGGGTCCAATATCCCTCGAACCATAACTTTCACATTTAAACTCCATTTTATATCTCATTTGATGAGACAGAAAGATAACGCAATGAAGAATATTTTTAAATAAGGACCCACTTTGATAAAATTTAATATTGAACTTATAAAATCAATGGGAGAATCATAGTTTTCCAAGTAGGGTGAAATTCTAGATGTGTCCAAATAGGGTCCAATCTCCCTTGGGCCAGAACTTTGACATCTAAAATTTGATTTGGATCTCATTCAATGAATTAGAAAGATAATTTGATGAATAAAAAATTTACTTAAGTATATATGGTCCAAAATTTTCATTTTTAACTTATAAAATGAAGGAGAGAATCATAGTTGTAGAAATAGGGTGGAGTTTATAGTTTTCAAGTTGTGCAAAAGTGTCAAGTTACTATTACAATTTATGAAAATAGATCATTACACTTCTTCAAGTTTTAGAAAAACACCATAATAATTTTTTATTTCATGCAAATTGGTCGTTGTACTTTTTCAAGTTATGCAAATATGTCAATGCACTTTTAAAATTTTTAATCCATGTAAAAACATGAATACACTTTTGAAAGTCATACAAATTGGTCCTTGCACTTTTGTACATTGTGAGAATAAGTAAACTCACTTTTTCAAGTTTTGAGTTGTGATTATTTACTAATGTACTTTATCAAGTTGTGTAAAAACACCAATACACTTTTGCAACTCATTCAAATTGGTCATTGTACTTTTACAAGTTGTGAAAATTATTCAACGCATTTTTACAAGTCTTGAGTTGTGCATTTTCAATAACATTATATTTAAAGCTCCTAAAAATTTTGAAAATGTGGTTATGTAATGTAACCACCCATTATAACTTATAAATAGGAGTTTGAGGCTCATTTGTAAAGTTAGATTTAGTGTAACTCAGATTGGATTTTTGTCATTTGGCTTTTCAAAAATATGATAAATTTTGGTAATATGGAAGGAAGGAGTTTGTATGTACAACCCTATTAATGATAAATATAGAAATTATTTATAGGACTTTATGCCACAAGTTTTTATGGATGAATGATATGCATGAGTATGTAAATCTATTTTGATTCGCATTATTTCATTTTTATAAATGTTATTATTAGATAGTCAATGAATGTGGAATTTTTAGTGTATAAGGTTATGTTGAATCTTCATTAGGAATTCTTGCCATGATGAATCCTTGGTGGGATTAACAATAGGATTTTATACCTATATTTCTTTGGAAATACATGGTTGTTGAATATCTTTCTTTTTAAAGCTAAAAATTATCCTTGGTGTATGTACCCTATTCTTATGTCCAAAATATGTATTTATCATCCCATTATATGATAAAGGCTTCCCATTTATAATCTTAAATCTTGGAATATTCTAGTGAGTCTCTGTGTTTAACTACCTAGGGTTATCTTTCATCTTTTTTGAGGTTATCACAAATTCTATTTTAACTATCTAGAATAATCCATTTCTTCAATTTTCCTTTACTTTCTATTTTAACCATTCTTCTCATCATTCCTTTCATTTCATTTTTATCTCATTTATGTACTTTCTGGTTAAAAGTATAAAACCTTCATAGAAAACATGTTTTTATAAATACATGTGAATAACTCTTTCCCTACTTTCCATTTTTGGTTTTTAATAAAGGTAGTTTTGCCTACTAACATGAGAGAAAATTTGTTATCATGTTGTTGATTAATGAATATGATTTGTTCCCATGCTATTGACTAAAATACCACATTTATCCCCATGACAAATGTTTTATCCAATAAGTCTATTAGAGGATCAACCAATTAACAAGTTTCATTCTTAACCAATGTATCATACTAACTTCTCATTATTTTTTTCCATGCATCAAGATTTTTAGTTTTTTTGAAGGAAGAGGGTTAAAAGTCAAAATCAAAATTGACTTCTCATTAAGGAGCATCTTTCAAGGTGAGATTTTCTATCTTATCTTGAAGTTCATTTAGGAAATTTTTGATTTGTTATGTGGCTATGTGTGCACTTCTTGTGCCTAATTTCCCAACCTCATTTGGTCTACCATCTTTTAATGTCTATCTAGACCATTTTGGAATTATTTTCCATGTATCTTGCTAAATCATAGTTGCCTTAATTTCTAAATTTGAAGCTCCTTAATTTTATAACATTGGACCATCTTCTGATGAAGTTTCAATATTTTTTTATAGGGGAAGTGTTGTTTTCAATTACAAGAGTCAATAAAGATTAATGTGTTTCCCAATTACACTTCCCCCTTCAATTTTTATAACTTCCATGTAAACCTCCTTGAAAACATTAAATTTGGCATATTTTTCCAATCAATTCAATTAATGACCAATTTTTTCATTATCCTTTTCAATTTCATAAAAGACAACATCCCTTATGATGATATTATTTTTTTTGGTCTCATCATATAACCTTCATGCTTTTTATTACTCTAAGTATCCCAAAATCATGCATTTTTTATTCTTGTGTTCCACTTTATTCCTTTTATCCTTTGGAATAAATGTGTAGCATGTGGATCCAAAAATATAAAGATGTTACACTAAAGGGAGATGACCACACTAGACTTCATATGGAGTCTCCATCAGTAGGACTATTGATGGTGACTTATTGTATTGGTATTTTATTATTTGAGTTGTTTTTGCCCAAGAGTGAAAATTTACCCATTTGAAAAATAACATTTCCCAAACCATGTTCATGACAATTTGGTTCACCCACTCAACTAATCCATTGTGTTATGGATTTTAAGCAATTGTGAGATGATTCTTGATTTCATTATCCTTGAGATAGGTTTTAAATACATTTGAAGTGAAATGATCACCATTATTATATTTGGATTGGGATTCATTTTAAACAATAGTTCTAAATTTTTGAAATGTTTCAAAGGATTTTGATTTTTTTATAGAAAATATATCCAAGTCGTCATGATGTAGTGATCAATGAACAACATGAAGTATTTATGGCCACTAGTGGAGAGGACTGGTAGAGAAAATAAATCAGAGTGAACTAACTTCAACTCTATCTTGGTTTTCCATTCTAAATTTTGAAATAGTTCTCTTTTGTGTTTCACCATTATGTAGGCTTCAAGTTTTTCAATGATTGTGGGGAGAATCAGTAAGCCTAAAACACCATTATTATGTATTATGTAGATATTTTCATAGTGTGTGTGACTAAATCTATCATGCCAAGGAAGACTAGATATCCTTCCTTCTTCTGTAAGATGATCAAAATTACTTGGCACTGAGTGCTCACCCTTGAGTTTCAAAAAAATTCATTCCTTGTATCCAATTAGAATGACTATGTTATGACATTTTATTGTGACTTTCACCTCTCTATCATTAATCATAATGGAGTGGCCTTGTTTTTGAATCAACACAAGATAAAATAAGTTTATTTTCAAATTAAGAAGGTATAGTAGATTTTAGAGAATGAATCCTAGAGACTTGAATTGGATTGTACCCTTGCCTTGAGGTCAAAAACATTTTTTTATTTACAAAAACCCTGGATCATAACTTTATTCATGAAAATCCTCAAATAAATCCCTTCAAAAAGTCATATGTTAAGTAGAACAATTGTCTAAAACCCAAACATTATCCCAAGTTAAATTCTATGAGGAATTATTTGATGTATCAGAGATGGAATGTATGCATTCAAAAGAGAATTGAGTTGAATTTATTTTTAGTTTTTTCTTATCCTTTTCTAATTTTTATTTTTTGTAACCTTAAATTTTATCCCACAATGTCTTGAATTCATTGGTCTCATGTCTTCCATTTCTATCATACCATTTTTAATACAAATGTTGTTTGTCACTTTGATTTTCTTGATGTTGGCTATTATTTTTACAGGATTTTCCATCATGTTATTTGTTCTTCCCTTTGTCAATGTTAAATATCTCAATTTATAGAAGTGACCTTTGGAGTGTGTTTTAACCTTTTAGGGATTAGTGTATGTAAATATTATGTTTGTTAATGAGTTGAGTAGACTAAATCAAGAAAATAATATGCAATAAATATAACCATTAATTTGTTACAAAATTGACAAGCTTTGACTTTTATAAAAATAGTAATACTAAATTAGTTGGAAAATAATTAATATAGATGATTTAGGTGTTATAAACTAAGATGGAGGTTGGTCTAAATGTCATAAACTAGATCCCAATGTAATAATCCCTCTTAGACATTATTGTAACAATTAGACAATACTACCATTATTCAAAGAGTGGTAGTAGTGTCGGGATATAGGTGATAGTGTCTTTTATGAAGGACTATCCAAAAATTTTGGGTGCACCTATGTTTGGATCTCTAAGGTTTGTTCCTATGTGCATGAGTCTTGAATCTCTATATTTTTCTTATAATGACTAGTTTATTGTGTAAACCATAATCCTCCATGTAACTAGGGCATGAAATTGATATGAACTAAAGAGTGTGTTTGTTAGTAGGGTAGAATGGACATCCTTAACACCTTGCTATGAAGAGAGTTTCCTATATACCAATTCTCTGAGGAGAGATCAAGACCAATTTATTTTTCCCCACCTAAGGGCTAGTGAAATCATAAGTGATGACAATATGATAGTGGTATTGAGTGCCTTGAATGTGTTTGAGATTGTAAATCTAGATAATCTAATCTTAGGGATACTATAAATGGTATTATGCAGAAGTAGGGTAGAATAGAGATTGATAACCTTAATTATGTACAATCTGTTCTAAGTTTGAATGTGTATTTTTCATCTAATTTCCATCTAGTGGTTAGAGGGCTAAAATTCATGTATATTTGTGTGGGAAATAAATTATGTCTAGGATAACCCTAAGAAGTTTTAGTTTCTAAAATATATATGTTTGGGAAAAGATAGGTCAAAGTAAATTAACACCATTTTGGGGACACTAATGCCATGTGGTGCTAGTGTCCTTATTATAATGATAATGTCTAGCTAGTATAACACTATACACAAAGAGATAATATCATTAAATGAGGGTTTATGACTACTTTAGAGCTAACTAGGGATGCATGTGGCCTACACAAAGGCTGGATAAGTGTGATAATATGATCTAAGATAGTTCTATAGATAAGTTATGGATAAGTAGTCTCAATTAGAACTCTTATCACTGAAATACCACTTTTGGGTGATTACATCCCCCCCTCCTTTATTCTATAAATGTAACAAAGTGAAATGACTAGGATAAATGGAAAAAAAGTATACCTGGACTCACCTAGGAGGTGAAGCCTATGAATTTGGGTATGAGTATGTAAATTTAGGTCTGAGTATGTGAAGCATGCTATAATATGTGTCTTAGAATTGAAATATGCATAAATTAGTCTTTAAAATATATCAAAATCAAAAGACTATCTAAGTAAATAAGTAAAACTGAGTAAATAGATAGGAAAGAGGAAATGAATGAATACACCTCACTGGGTACATGAACCAATGCATAAACCTAGTGACAAACTATTTGTGCATATATATAGTGATCAATCAGTGAATAACTTGGAATGAGATTATGGATTTCTCAATCCTAATGTGTGGTGGCTCAAGAACTCAATCTAGTTTTGAATCCATCATTGCCCACCCCTACTTGGTGGATCATGACCTATAAATAAATTGGATTGGATTAGGTGTGTCTAACCCTGTCATTTAGGGGACTCAAGAACTAAATTAGGATATGAATCCATCATTTACCACCCATGTATATTAGATGCATATAAGACTAAAATACATGAAGTACTAAAAATTTCTAATTGGGTATCTCTAACTACGTATGTCAGCTCTACATCCACTCAGGTACATTAAGTGGTTCTAAGATACTCAAGAGTGCCAACCACTTTAGATGGAGTAAGAAATGAAACTAGTGTGAAACCTAAAATATAGTGTTGGGTTTATATAGTATAGATAATGACAAGGAATTTTTCATTCGATTTGATCAAATGGTGTGTAAATGAGCATACATAAATAATGTGTTATGGCATGCCCCCAAATTTGATAGCAGAGTATATCAATTATGGACTGAGTTGTAATAAATTATATCTAGGTATTTGGATTGAATATGGGAATGGTCATGTAATGCATTATGCCCCCAATATGAGAAAAATGATATGAATTTGATATGACCTAGTACGAATTTGAGAAAAACTAGGTATAACTAAAAAAAATTAATTGAATTTGTGAAAATTTGTATTGTACATGCTCTATTTTTTTAAAAAAAATTGGGTTATTCTGAAAATGAGAGTATTAACAATAGTTACATGTCCTGAATAGTAGCACCATTTTTGTAAATGTGTTAATGGTGTCCCAATTTGGGTGTTAGTGTCCTCATTTGATTTTCATGCAATTGTATTAATTTTTGGTTCATTATTTTCACACTATTTTTACCTAAGATTGATGTTTTTTAACTAAGCATGTGTGCTAAAAAATGTATTATGAGTGTAATATAGGAGCCTGATCTCTATGAAAAACCCCTATGAATTCCCCCTCTTTTTGGGGGAATTATTGAACCTATAAAAGAACTATCCTCAAAATAAAAATATCAACAAAATATGTATTAGTTAGAGGATATATGATATCTACATAATAATCCAATATATTATGTACACATAATATCAAAATGTAAGATAATTTGAGCATAAGTATGTAATGTAATATGGATATTATGTCTAGCATTCACAAGGGTGTTAAGATAGATATAATAATGTATGTAACAATAAATATAAGTAATAATTGGGTAACTACCTAGGGGGATGGGGCATGATGTCTCTCATGGCATCAAAAAATGGTGTGTGTAATAAGTAAAGGAAAATGTCATGGACATGATGCATATAATAAATCATACATACAAAACACATGAGGCATGCAAAGTGGGCCAAAGGGGCACAATCCAAAGGACATGGGCATATGCCACTAAATATGAGAAAATGAGACATAGAAGGACATGTTCAAGTGTCCACTTATGTAAACAACAATCAAGTTGGCTTAAAGTCACATAGGAGGACATGTTTAAGTGTCCACATACACAATGAGGAAGGTACACACAAGGACATTAGCACATGTTTAAATCATACATACTATGAATATAAGTGGTGGAGAACTAAAGAACAATGTCATATTCAAATTCACTTGAATAAAAGAAGGATATAAATATAATCAAATCTAAAATGGGAAAGATGGAAATGAAAGTATGCATGAATATGGAATAAAAATATGCGTAAGAGTGAGGATGTACATATGCAGAGTCTAAAATAGTAATATATGGAAAAAAATCTAAGTATGAGTAGCATGATCAATATCAAGATATAAAAATGCTAAAGTTGGGATGTAGAGTACAGAAAAATAGAACCTAGGAATTGAAACTATGTATAAGATGCCCCCAAGTGGGCCAATGTGTCAAGTGAAGACATATGTATTGGTGTATATGTGCTCAGTGGGTAAATAACAATAAGTTTAGATTGATGTAGTGGACTTGAGTCTTGTAGCAATCGATAATTACTCAATAAGAATAAGTGAAGCATGTATGTATGATAAAACTAACTATACTAAGATATAAAGCATATGTAGTGTCTAGGAAATATAATAAATGTAAACATAAAAATGTATATAATCCATAATTTTGTGTTTTTTAGTAATCTTTGAGTTTTTTTATGTATTTGAAATATTAATGTCCTTTTATTTTCTAGATATAATCTATGTACAATAAACATGAAAATGAACTTTGTACAAGGAGAAATAGAGAGGGAAAATATGTACAAGAAGAGGGAAACAATACTAATCGATGAGTCTTGTAGGATATCCACTACTAATGTGTCATGTGTTGAATAAATTAACTATGATCATGCATCTTATGTGAAAGGGAGATTATGGCCCCATAATTTTCTATATTTAGTGATCTATATCTAGCCCTACCTATGGAGTGATGTTACGAATATATGACACTAGATATTGTATCATATTAATTGTAGGGGTCTTAGGGACCCATCTGGTAGAAGATGTAGGTGGTATAGGTGCCCTATGTTGAAAACCCTGATAACTCAATAATATTGATCTTGATTAAAAGTGAGTAAAGGGAGGCCCTATAGAATCTAAAACATATCTATAACATAGGGGTCTCTCTAATAATGGTCTATGTGGGAGAGTATGTGTACATGGAAACACTTTAGGATTAGACCTCACCTTTGGTGGTGGATCTATTGAAATATATGGTGTATCAATAGGAACTATGCTTATATTTATAACTGATAACTCGGTTATATTTGGTAACTATGTTATAACTTGTAACTATGATGTAACTACGTATGGCATATGTATATGATTCTCATATGGAAGAACCCCAACTATGACCACTTATTTACATGTATATATTTTAATAATCTATGCACTTTGGATAGAATGACTCATATTTGTTGTATCTATGGCCTACCTAGTAACATGTCAGACATGCCTTCACTAGGTACTACTATGAATCTAGTGTCCACATGTGGTGGTCTAACCTATAGTGTAAGTACAATCTCCTTGATGGAGATCTAAACATGACCACTAAAATCACTGATGATTGTGTTTTTAGGGGATATATCCTACTATAAATAACCCAAATGTTGTATAAGTGTGATAGTGCACATGATAATTCATGACCCACTGTCAACCACATTGCTCTAGATAGGATGATGATCTATGTAGGATTATATAAAGAGTGCATATAAATTTATATTATTATCAACAATCTCCTACTCAAAGAAGGTAATGAGTGGTCTAGATAGAACTCTAGTGTGGTTTATACCAATGATATTATGTAATGGGTGTGCCTCCTCAATAATAGTGTGATATTAAGTTTGTGGTGGATGTGCCTAATATGTGTATTAAATACCTAAAGTGTTCATTTCCTCATTTATTGTGTACTTCAAAAATAGATTTGAGAATATCTTTAATGCCTTAGCCTCTGTTTATTGTAATTTTGGTGCTTCTATGTGTGTGCCCACATCAATAATGTTACCCTCAATCAAATCATGTATCTTATGGTTTAGAATAATGAATTTGTTTCATATATGGCCTAGTGCCCTATGATATTCATAGAATGCATTGGAATCATAGTTATTTGGAAGAGGTTGTGTCATATCAACCAATTTTATGGGATGGAGAGATATGATATTGCATTCCAAATTCTATAAGGTTGGTGAAGACTCTACATGGAGGAGCTGATAAAATGAAGTGAGGAGATGGCTCTGAAGTTTCATTAACTATGTCCTTTTTATCACTCTTATTTTTAGTGGCCCTTACCTTGTATGGATGATTATTATAACTCTTATCGATTGATTCTAATCCAATTATATATTTTAGTTTACCCATTTATAGAAGCTTGACTTCTCTTTCTTTTACTATGTGGCATAAATTTGTGAATTTTGGAAACTTATTAAATAATATAGCTTCATGTAATGCTAGTAGAAGACTTTATTTGAAGATGTCTTTAAACTCACTATCTTCCATAGAGATAGTCAATTTATCTAATATATTCATGTATCATAAGATGTATTCTAAAATACACTCATTTGACTTTTGTTTCAATTTTTCAACTTGATTATATGATATCTTGTTACTAATGTTTATGTATAAGTGTGATAGAAACATGTCAGAAAAAAGATTGAATGATATGATAGATTGATTGGGTAAGTCATAAAGCTACTATAAGACATAATATTTTAAACTACATGGAAAAAACTTTGAGAAAAACCAATCATTAGAAACTTGGTCCAAAAATGTTGTGTGAAAAACTTATAGATGATGCTCTGGTTCACCCTTACCATCATATATTGTAAGATTAGGTTCCATTAATTTGTTATCTCTATGTGATGTGTCAAAGGTGTATGTAAGATGAAATTAGAATCCAAGGCATGTGATGGCCTAGTGGCTCCCTGCTCGAGATGCAACACCTTAGCTAGTAGAGTATGAACCTCATACATAAGGGATTGTACATTTGGAGTGAAGAAACTAGCCAAAATATGTGTAGTTATCATTGAAGGTTATTTAATTACAAATATTGGTTGTGCTTGTAAATTTGGGCCCACTATAGGTATATCAATGTTATTAGCTAGGGGAGTTGAAGATTGGCCATTATTTTATTGTTGAAGTTATTTATAAATAGTAGTGGTGAGATCATCTTGCATACCTAAATGTTTGGACACAAAATCTAGCAATTATTTCTTATCAATCTCTTCAAATTGTTTGTTGAATTCTACCATTGTAGTTTGGAAAATAGAAAAACAAGTATATTTTTAACCTTTAAATAATTTTAATCTAAGAAAGATTGAAAAAAATATATTGAATCAAATCTGAAATTTTAGAACTAATATCTTAGCATAGACACAAAAAGGATACAGACCATAAAATCATCTAGGGTTAGGGTTTAATCAATGTTTGAAGTAAGTTGGGTTACCAAATGTATTAAAGTTTTAGGACTTAGTGTATGTAAACCTTATATTTATTAAATATTTGAGTAGATTAAATTAGGGAAATAATATGCAATATATATACCCATTGATTTTTTATAGAATTGACTAACTTTAAGTTTTTTTAAAATAGTAATAAATAGTGCAAGTAATAACTTATCTAGAAAGGACAGAGGGGAGTGATGGTTGCGAGTGGCAGACTGGTTGCGAGTGGTAGACTATTGCAGGGTGACCAGAATGGCACCCCCAGGAATGAGCGGTCGTTGCCTAGGGAGTCAGCGCAGGAGGCTGACAGGACTTTTGTGACAGAGAACTCTAAGCTCAAGAAAGTCAATGGTTGTTTACCTAGAAGCCAAGAGCACCCAGTTCTAGTTTTATCCCCAGACTCAGTGAAGGAGGAAGTATAATATTTGTCTGCTCATACCCTTATTTGCAAATTTTTGGGTATACGTATTTCGATAGCAGCTTTGGAAGCTTGGATCAGGTAGACTTGGCAGATTGATGGGGATTTTGACATTTTGCTCACCAAAAATAGTTATTTCATGGTAAATTTCTCCTCTGTTGTGCACCAGAATAGGATTTTTGAAGGGGGACCGTACTTCTATGAATGAATTGGACTTTTCCTAAAACCCTGGCATGCAGGGTTTAATTCATTGGATGATATTCCAGCCTGTGTTCCTGTCTAGGTATGACTACCGAGATTGCCCCTGGAGTTCTGGCATGAGGACATTCTTCGCCAATTAGCGGCTATGCTTGGAACTCTGATGGCAATAGTGCACCAAACACTGGATAGAAAGGTAATTTCATATGCCCACATTTGCGTCAAAATTAATTTAAATAATCCACTCCTAGATTCTCTTGAGATTTGTCTGGGAAGCTCTTCATGGATTCAGCCACTAGATTACGAAGCTATTCCATTCTATTGCCGCATTTTTCATGTCTATGGCCATTTGCATAGGCAGTGTCTGCAGGTGACTAGAGACTTTGTTCATCAAGGAGAGGGGTCTGGAACTCAGATGGCCAATAATGTTAGTGGGGCCAGATAGCCGAATCATAGTGTGAAGCAGCAGGTTCAAGCAGAGGACATGAGTAAAGGAAAAAACCCTCTCTTCCCAGCAAGTACACAATAAGGTGCAAATGGCTCAAGGGGTCTTGATAAGGATGGATTTACCATAGTTAGATGCCGCACGAAGAATCGTGGGCTGAAGAGGACAAATTTTGACAGACAGATTGAGGTAAACTTTAATAGGTTTGAAGTCCTAGATAATATGAATATAGAGGATGGCATTTCAGATTTGCTACAGGCAGAAGAAGAAGTGACAATGGAACAACTCGCCCTAGGCAATGATCCTCTTGCTTTGGTAACTCGAGTGACCCAGGAGCTAGACCGTGACACGTATGAAGCTTCCATCATAGGCATGCTTGATACAGGGGACAAAGGGGCTCGCTGGGCTGATCTGGCTAAGGAGATGGAAGCACCCAAAAATGACAAGGGACCATCCTCAAGCCTTGGTCTCATGCATAAACCCTTCAAGAAGGCTACCAGTTCCAATCCATTTCGAGCTGGACGAAGAAAGGACCAGCAGTGGCTTAAACTTATAGGAGATCTTCTAGTTGAGGTGGGGCATGTTAAACCCCTGGATGAACATTTTTCATCGGTTACTAAATGATTGTCCTTTCTTGGAACATGAGGGGTTTGAATAGTTCTCACTGACAAAAATCTATGTATAACCTGGTAAGTGCTAACTCTTCAGATATCCTTTGTATTCAGGAGACTAAATTTTTTGTAGACTCATGGTTTTCTTGTATGCAAAAATTTTGGTATTGCAATCATAGTCAATGTGTTGGGGCATCTGGTTGTTCCAGCAGGCTGGCCATCTATTGGAATCTGGAGAACATAATGCCTCTTTGCTGGTTGGCCAGTAGTTTAGCTCTTACAATGACTATTGTTTCTAAGGAATCAGGTGAAATCATCCTTGTTACCAATATCTACGCCCTTGTGGATCTTCCTGGACAACGAAAAGTATGGGACCATGTTCGGTATATTAGGAGCTGCCATCCGTATTTGCCCTAGATTTTGACTAGGGACTTCAATGCTATCCTCAGCATGGAAGAGAAGAGGGGAGGACTGGCCCATTTGGGGCCTTCATTAGAGATCTTTCAGCACAATATTGACCTTCTACACCTCTCAGACGTCAGACCTCTTAATGGCATCTTCACCTAGAGTAATAAGAGAAGTGGTGAGGCTAGTATCTCAGAGCACCTGGATAGATTTTTGGTGTCCTGTTACTGGCAATCTAGCACCACTTCCCTTGCTTCAGAAATACTTGACTGGGGAGGTTCGGATCATTGGCTGATTAAGCTATCTACTAACCACATTCTTAGACCAAGGAAGCCCCCATTTAAGTTTCAGCTCATGTGGCTCAGAGAGCCATCCCTCCATGATTTAATGGTGAAGTGATGGAGAGAAGGAGGACCCAGCTATGGCACCGCTATGTTCTCTTTTGCCAAAAAACTCTAGTATGTCAAGGGGAGGTTGAAGTATTGGAATTTTGATAGCTTCGACAATCTCCATACTAAGAGGAAGAATGCTCAAGACTAGCTGAATGGGATTACCAGGCAGATTAGAGACCACGGCCTCTCTGAGGAGCTCCAGTTGGTTGAGGCCCAGGCGGTGAAAGAACTTATAGAGTGGGACCTTAGAGAAGAGATCTTCTAGAAGCAGAAGGCACGCATTGATTGGCTCCAGGAAGGAGACATGAACACTACCTTCTTCCACAAGTCTATTCAAGCAAGGCATAATAGAAGCTACATTTCACACTTGGTGTGCCCAGATGGGGCGTGACTGAATTCTCCTCAGGACATATCTAGAGTAGCGACCCGCTACTTTTCTAGTCTTCTCTCAGATGGACTGCATCCACCCAAGATAGCTAAAAATATAGTGCTGTCCTACATCCCCTCTATGGTGGATTCGAGGCTGAATGAGTATCTTATGTGGCCTATAGAAAGGATTGAAGTGGAGGCAGTGGTCTTTAGCATGAAAAGAGGTAAAGCACCTAGGCCAGATGGATTTCTAGTGGAATTTTATCAAGACTTTTGGGATGTCATCAAGCAGGATCTCTTTGAGGTGATACAAGAATCATATTCCAACAAAGAGATGCTGAAGGCTTTGAATGCCACCTTCCTAGCCTTAATCCTGAAGAAAGAGCAGGTGGATCAGCTGGACCACTTTAGGCCTATTGCGCTCTGCAATGTAGTTTACAAAATTATCACTAAGCTCTTAGCGGAAAGGCTCAAAAGTTGCCTCCCTTTGATTATTTCAGAGGAATAGGGGGCTTTGTTACTGGCAAGAAGATTCTTGATGAGGTTGTCATTGCATCAGAAGCCATTCATTCTATGAGCACGTCCCAAGAGCGAGGCATGTTCATCAAGCTAGACTTATCAAAGGCCTATGATAGGGTCAGTTGGAGATTCTTGGAAAAAATCATGTTGGCCTTTGGTTTCAGCCTGACATGGATTCAATGGGTGTTTAGCTGTGTCACCATGCCTTCCTACTCGGTCCTCATCAATGGGCAGCCCACTGAGCTTTTTGGGGCAGCAAGAAGCCTTCGCCAGGGAGATCCACTTTCCCCTTATTTATTTATCATTTTGGTGAAAGGATTGGGCCAGCTTATAAAATTCTAGGTCTCTCAAAATATTGTTCAGGGATGGCAGTGGGGGAACGGCTTAATCACGTCCCATCTTCAGTTCGTTGATGATACCATCTTGGCTGGGAAAGCACATATTCGAGAGGCAGAAGCTTTTTGTGATACCCTTGACATGTACCTGGATGCTACTAGGCAAAAAATCAATGACCATAAATCCTCTATCTTTTTCTTTAATACACCTGGTCCTATACAGAGGAGAATAATGGCTATCCTGAGGTTTCAAATTCAGGTACTCCCAGTTATTTATTTGGGCATTCCCATTGTGGTTGGTAGGTAGCCACAGCTATTTTGGTAGAATGTGTTAGATAAACTGAGGCAAAAAGTGAGTCACTGGACTCACAGATGGCTCTCCACTGCTAGGAGAGTCACACTGCTACAATCAGCGATTCAAGCTCTTCCTATTTATCGATGCTTGGTTCAGGCTGCTCTAATTTATTTTCTCAAGGAATTCGACACCCTTTCCCACCAGTTCCTTTGGAGTGGTAACCTGAGAAGCACCAAATGGAGTCTGATCAAGTGGGATACTATTTTTTAGCCAAAGAAAGATGGGGGACTTGGTTTGCATTCTGCCATCCTGGCGAGCCATGCTTTGGCTGCCAAATTATACTGGATATGGTGTACTAATCAGTCCCAATTACGGGCTCACATCCTAGCCGATAAGTACTTCCCTGGGGTGGATCCCTCTGTCATTGCTCGGCTACCTCTTGAGGGGGGTGGCTCCATGATTTGGTGTACCCTAAAAGGTGGAGCTTAGTTAATTAAAAATAGCCTGTTCTAGATTTGTAAGACTAGAGAACAGGCTCTCTTCTGGGAAGATTCGGGGAATGGGTCACCCCTGCTCTTGTCTTCACACCCGCATTTGCAGCCATTATATGATGTCTTTCAAGTAGCTAACTGGCCTAATGTGGCCCATTATAAGGAGGAGTACAACATGGGTTTGGCCACTAGCTTCAGATGGAAAAATTCTTTGGACTGGCCACCGGGTGGATCTTGGGAGAACAAATTGGATCTTGATCAGTTATTATCTTCTAGACATTGCAACTCTCTTCCTGGTCAGGATGAGCTTGCTTGGGGAGGGAGTTCTACTGGAAGCTATTTGGTCTCAGCAGGGTATCAATTTTTGCTTAAGCAAGTGTTTAGGGAAGCAAATTTCCCCTAGGGGAAGCAGACATGGAATTCAGTTACTTGGCCAAAATGTTGTTTCTTCTTGTGGATGCTTTTATACAATAGGTGCCTCACGTGGGACAACTTGTGCAAATGCAGCTTCTAGGGACCCTCCAGGTGTGTGCTCTACTGTGGGGAGGTGGAAATAGGGTCTCATCTTTTCTTTCTCTACTCTTTTACCAAGAGTATTTGGCATAGATGGTGGGATGCATGGAGAAGACCCTGCTGCCACGCCACCTCTTTAGCCAATTTTTGGAACTACTTAAGCACCCCCAAATCCAAAGCACCTATTCTTCAAGCTACCTGGCTTGCTAGACCAGCTTTCATACTTTAGAATGTATGGATTGAGCACAACAAATGTATCTTCTGTGCCAAACAGAGGACTAGCAATGCCATTTGGGAGAAGGTCTGTGATTCCTTACAAGAGTCATTGGCTGCGAAGGGATTCCGCACGGATGGGCTAGGGGATGAGGAGTCAGGCATTCTCTCTAGCATTGTTGGCACTCTATCTAGTGCTCCATCCACTGCCCCATCTTTTTGCTCTTGGAATAGAGACAAATAGGTGCACAAACCGGTTTGTAGAAGAGGTTGATGGACGCCCCCTTTACCTAGAAAGTTGAAAATTAACACTGACAGATCCTCAAGAGGAAACCCAGGAGAAGCTGGTATTGGTGGCGTTGGTCGTGATAGTTCAGGAAATATTCAATTCATCTTCTCTATTTATAAGGGATGGAATTCCAATAATTACATGGAGGCGCTCGCCATCCTCTAGGTGATGTAACAATGTTGTCAACTAGGTTGGCAGAGTATTATTTGTGAGTTGGATTCCCAGGTGGTCATTGATTTGTTAAGTAATCATAATTTTGATAGTGTTGACTGGTGACTGGTGGTGGTTGTTCAATAGATTCTCTAGTTGAGTACTGTGATGGATTCGATGTGCTTCATGCATATTCCCCGTGAGTGGAATGGGGTTGCTGACTGTTTAGCCAAATGGGCCTCTGAGCAAGGGCCTCAATGGGAAATTCTTGATTATAGCTTGCTACCTCTAAACTTCTCCCAGAAGCTGAGTCTTTTGGTCGAGTAGGATAAGGCTGTGTAATGTGTTATATTTCTGGCTTTTTTGTTTTGGAATAAATTTTTACCCCAGTTAGTTTTAAAAAAATAACTTATCTAGAAAATAACTGATATGAATGATCTTGGTGCTAGAAATTGAGATATAAGTTGGTCCAAGTGTCATAAACTAGGTACCAATGTTAGAAACCATCCTATATAGTAGTGTCATAATTGTACAGTAGCACTAAAATTTGAAAATAGCACCATTATTGAAAAAGTGGCAGTAGTGACCTAATATTAGAGGTAGTGTCCTCTATGCAGGACTATCTTGAAATTCTAAGTGTACTTGTGTCTAGATATCTGAGGTTTGTTCCTATGTTTACATGTCCTAAAATCCTATATTTTTCTTGTAATGACTAATTTATTGTGTAAACCCTAATCCTCCATGTAACTTATGCATTCAGTTGATATGAGCTAAAAAGTGTGTTAATAGGGTAGGCTAGACATCTTCAACACCCAACTATGAAGAGTTACCCACATACCAATATTCTAATGAGGGATCAAGCCTTATTTAGTTATCCCCACCTAAGTGATAGTGCATGTTTAATTTATGTTAATATGGTAGTGGTATTGAGTGCCTTGAATGTGTTTGAGACTAGAAATCTAGATAATTTGAGCTTAGGGATAATGTAGATGGTAGTATGAAGAATTAGGGAAGAATATGGATTGATAACCTTAATTATGCATAACTTATTCTAATTTTTAATGTGTATATTGCATCTAATTTCTATCTAGTGGTTAGATGGCTAAAATTCATGTATATATAATAATATATTGTTTGTGCAGGTGATAAAAGATATCTAGGCTAACCCAAGGAATTTTTAATTTTGAAAAGATATCTATTTGGGAAAAGATAGGGTATAGGACATTAACACCATTTTTGGGACACTATCACCATGTGGAACTAGTGTCCAGCTAGTAGAACACTAGGCATGAAGGCCCAGGATTAGGAAATCAGGGTTTGAGACTACTTTAAGGTTGATTAAGGATGCATGTGGCCCATACAAAGGTTGGATAAGTATGATAATAGGCTCTAGGATAGGTCTAGGGATAATTAATATTAATTATCACTCATATCACTCAAATATTAATTTTAGTTGATTACAAAGTTTAAGAGATAAGATCATGATAATGGATAAGGCTACAATGCAACATTGTATAACCTAACATGATCTTATTCCAGAATGACAGAGACTACTGAAAAAGGTTTGACAGGAACCTATAGGTTGAATAGGGATGAATTATTTGAAATAAATATGCATTAATGAAAGTTTCAGTGTTTTCAAGGCAATAAGGTTACAAATTAATGAAATAGCAAACATACCAAACAAGGTAAAGATGTTAAGATTTAACAATGTTAAGCACTTAATGATTAATTTTATGTATCTATATTTCTCCCCACTTTATTCTAGTGATTTAATAAAGTGATTTTACTAGGGTAAATTATATGTGAACCTAAGTGTGTATGCACACTTTGTCTTTTGATGCAAAACTTGATCGTTTAAGAATCATAAATTAAAAACCTAGAAAAATTCCATTGAACGTAGTTATTGTCCTTATTTTAAAGTTTAAAATCTAAATATTGAAACTTTAAAGTTGAAATTAAAGGAGAATATACATCTAAAATAATATGCAATATAATTTCATTATAACTTGAAAATGGAGAAGTGTTTACCCCTTTATTGAGGCATTTGGAGAAATGTTAAACTTGTGAATTAGTGATCAAGTCTTAATTTGAAAACTTTTTAATGATATTAAGTTGTAAATATTGTATGATTCAACTCTCATTTGATTTTTTAGAGTACTTTGTGAAATAATTTAAGGATATAACCACCAAATTTGGCTCACTACATAGAAAAAGTGCAACCATAAACATTGACTATCACTAGACTATAATATGGCCCACTTGAAATATGAAGATGAATCACACCATTTTAGAAATATTTATATTATATTTAAAACTTTGAAACTTTTGAACTATATAAATTTAAAAAATTTAAACTTGAGAAGTTTGAAATTACCATGTAGTAACTTGAACCTGAATGAGTATCAAGCTCCATGTACAATAATTGTATTGAATGCCATTTAAACTTTGCAACTATTCAAAACCTATGACTATTATGAAACTTTCCACTTGTAATTTTAGGAATGATTATAAATTCATGTCACATGCCCTCATAATATACATTTTTTGAGTCTTGTTACAATTTTTGATACCATATAGTGCCATAAATATGAACTTTTCTTTTGAGGACTTGAACTCTCAAGACAAACCTAATATGATGCCCTCTTTTTGAAATGAGAAATAATATGCACATGTAAGACCAAGGGACACACATAATAAGCAATCATGTTGTTACTTATCATGAAATTAATTAGGAAAGAAGCATATAATAAATGAAACTTTTCTACATCCACCATATGGATTAATGTCATTATTAACGAATAGAATTTGCATGTAACATAATGTAAAGTATGAATGATAAGCCAAAAAAAATGTATGATATGTAACTCAACATGGTAAAAATAGAAGTTGTGGATAGATTAAACCTATTTAATTATTGGTTGATAATGAAGAGATGCCTCTAACTTATCAAATTTATTAGTTAATGAGGGAATCTTGACATCAAAACTACATAAAAGTATGTCCTATATCACACTCAAATACCTCATGAAAAGTAGTGTGTATTGAAAAATTGAAATATGTTATCTATCTAACATTGAATAAATATTATATTAAAATAACTAAGATAGAAACAATTGAAAATACTTTTTAGGTCCTAATTTTATTTTATTTTTTTTTTAAATGATTTTAACAGATTTTTTGCCATATTTGATTTTTTGGAACTTTTTTGTGATTTTTTTTAAATATTGGAATAAAAATATTTGAAAAGTGTTAAGAGGCAAGGATTTTAAAATTAAGGAAGTGGAATGGATTTGAACATTTCACAAGAAGGTTCTAAGGTATAATATGATAAGAAGGAAGACAAGCCATGTGCCTCCAATGTGTGTGCAAATTAAACATAGCAATATAACTCAAATAATTAAGATAAATAATAATGTACACGATCCTCAATGGGTATGAGATAAATATGATCATGTTAGTGTGATTAAATCCATAATATGATAGGTATGTAGGAATGAACATTGAAAGCATTAATAAGGTAACTTCTTTGGATTGTTTAAAGTGGTTTGAAGATCAAGAGGGTAAGTGACCAAAATAAATCCAAGGGTTAGAAGAATGCCTAAATAAGGGATAGAAGAATCATCAATGGAGTAAAAATAAAATAGTTATGTATAAATTTTAATAGTTGTAGATAACCAATAATTTGATGAGAGGAAATTTCCCATGAGGTTATCACATAAAGGGTGTATCCTCCTACTTTATTTTGTGATAAGCCACCAACTAGAAAATGATGTCACTATTTAGGGCCATTTTATCCATTATGTTGCATATCAATCATAATATATTAAAGGTCTTTATTGGATTATGCATTTTTGTGTTCTCTTGTGTTGTGATTATTTTCTATTTTAAAAGTGTGACCATTGCATTTTCTTGTTGAAATATTAGAGAATCATAATTAGCACTAAGTGTATCTCCTATTAATCTTTGCCATGATCTCACCAAGATTTCATTATATTTATCTAGACTAGAATAAATGTGGAATAATGTTGAACATGATTTAGGACCAAGATCAATTGGTAATGTGATAGATACAATGGAATTCTTTGGTTCTATAACTTGTTGAGATGTTCTTTATCATACCCAATATATCTAATAAAAACTAGAGCACATATGTTAGCTTCATGTAAGTGATGAACAACATTATTAGATCATTGTTTAGCATCCATAAATGGATTGATAATGAGAGTTTCTAAATAATAAGAATTTTATTTTATTTATTTTTTCTAACCATATATTTAGTAGAAATCTTATATATTGGCTCTTGCTTTGAAATGCATTTATTGAGAAATCCTATTTTCAAATTACTTTGATTTTGCTTTGGTAACTATATTTCTAATTGTACCATTATGTGAGTCTTTGGTTGTTCATATATAATTTTTCTTTGGGATATGTGATCACTATATGAGAAGTGTTAGAGCCAACCAATTGTGAAATAATATTATAATTATTTGAGGTATGTTGTAGATCCACTTGTGTGGAAATGGGTGTTTTTCCCTTACTTTGTATAGAAGAGATATATCTATATTCACCCACTTAAATAGATGAAAATAAATAATGAGATAAGTAATCATCTTCTTCAATGGGATTGAATTTTTTCTCACATAGTTGTTTATATATTAGTTCTTGTGTATCATCATCATCACTGATATAGTAATATTCAATTATAAAATATTTTTTTAAATTGACCAATAATGGTATCTCTTGAATAATCTATACTATATTTTTAGAAATTGTTATTTGATACATCTCTTCTTTGATAGGTCCCTATATTGGCTTATAAATTTTCAATTTGGGCATGGCTTCCTCATTGGTATCTTCTATTTTATTATGTATTTGGGCACATTGTGAGATATCTTTTACATTTCTTAATTCACACACTTCATAAGTATGAAGTTATTCTATTTTAATTGGTTTTTCATATGGTATTATAGAGACCTTATCATATTATGCCATTTTACAATAACAAAAATGTGCATCATTAGCTAGAATTATATACTCATGCATATCATGTAAAAATTTGATGCATCTATGAAATGGGGAAGGTATAGCTTCCATTACATGAATCCAAGGTTGACCCAAGAGTAGATAATATTGTAAGTGATTGAATATGACTTGAAAAATAGTAGTTACCATTAAGTAAATCCAATGTGATAGTTCCAAATATTTACTTTGGAGTGTTATCAATGTCGTGTATAGGTTTATCTGATCTATGAATATTATCTTTATTGAATCCCAATTTGAGTATGAAATAATAGTTGTAAATATTTATTTTAGAACCATTTTCAACCAATTCATGCTTGACTAACTTTACATGTATTTAAATTTGGATGAATAATGAAATATTTTGATCCCTGATCTTATTTGGAGGTATATCCTACTTATCAAAAGTAAAAGTATTTTCAAAATCCTTGAAAGTTCTCATAATAAAAGCAAACTAATATAGTTGTGTATCCATAGAAAGAGTGGTATCATGTAACATGACATATAAGATATCCTTCTTAACTGGTTCTTTCTTCAATAGCTCTAGAATAGAAATTTTAACAAGAGAATTACATAGTTGGTCAATGAGATCATACCCATTAGGTTGAGAATATTATCTGGGAGGATGTGGAGGAGGAAAATTATGAGTAGTAGGATTGGGTTATGGAGGTAAAGGTGGCCACCCTCTTCTAGTTTGAATAACATGGACATGAAGATATGGTATGGGCCTCATATAAATAATAGGAATAAACTAACTAATAGAAGTAGGTTAAGGGAGAGGAAGAGTAATCACAAAAGGTTGTACACATGATATTTGGGATATTATTATGATTATTATATGGTGGAGATTTATATTATTATAATTCCCACTTCCCAATGGGGGGTATGGGGAGAAATGCCCCCCCCCACTAAGGTCACCATTAGGTCACAGATCCGATGGTAGAAAATATATTGGTGCATTTTTTCCCTAATATTTAACCCTCCTTTGATATGAGGGTATTTTAATCAGGTGGCACACTATGTGTGAGTGAAGAGGATGTTATAGTGGATGTATTACATGTTATTCCCTTCATTTGTTAGATTGAATAATAAGAACTAGTTTTTTTTATGTGGATGCAACCCATATTATATGAACCACATTAAATTTGTGTCTCTATTATGTTATGTATTATGCACTTTATTTCTATCTTTATTTCATTAATATTGCTCTATGTTATATATTCCTAACAACTAGTATCAGAGCCAAATTTTTTGTTTGGTAGATAAACTCATAGGAAAAGAGGGTTCCTGGTTTGAGTGGGAGTAATGGTAAAAGTAAATTTTAAGGTTGAGAAGTTCAATAGACAAAACTACCAGCTATGGAAGATGTAAATGGAGGACTATATATATCAAAAATATATTTCCTACCATTGGGCACAATAGTAAAGAAGCCAATGACTATGAAGGATGAATACTGGGAGGTTATTGATAGAAAGGCACTAGGAATAATATAGTTGTGCCTAGCAATGTCAGTGGCCTTCAATATTTTAAAATAAAAGACAATAGAAAATGTGATAAAGGCATTGGATAGATTGTATGAAAAACCCTCAACCTCCAATAAGGTATTTTTTATGAAGTGTTTATTTAATCTAGAGATGTCATAAGGTGGGTTTATTTTTGATCATTTAAATGAATTTAACATTGTCACAAATCAGTTAAGCTCTGTAAGAGTAAACTTTGATTATGAATTTATTACTCTTTTGATTATTTTCTTAGCTAAAAATCTAGAATGGCTTGGTCATGGATGTGATTAATTTTATCTTTGGTTCAAACACTTTAAAGTTTGATGATGTTATTGGTGTTATTTTAGAGAGTAAATGCAACAAAAAAGCATAGGTGAGACATTGGGTAATGCTTTGACTATGGAGAATAGGAGAAGAAAAAATGATAGAAAAAAAGGCCTAGTAAATCATGGGAAGCCTAATAAGGGAAGATTCAAATCTAGATGAATGTTAGTGTGATGGATTTGTGGGAAGAAAGGACACCTGAAGAAAGATTATTGGTTTCAGAAAGGAAAACAAGGAGATGGACAAGACAAAAATTAGGAAGAAAATGTAGTAGGTGATATGTTACAATATGATTTAATCCTTTCTTTAGATAATATTAATTATTCTTGGGTTTTAGATTTAGGGGATTCATTCCATGCTACACCCCATAAGAAATATTTTCAAGACTATGTTCAAGCTGATTTTGGATAGGTTTATTTAGGTGATGGTGAACTCTATAAAATTTTAGGAAAGGGTAAGATACATATAAAATTAAAGAATGGAAACAAATGGTTACTAAAAAAGGCTAGGCATGTCCATGAGTTGATAATAAATCTAATTTCAGTAGGGCAGTTCGGAAGTGAGGGTTGCATAGTTACATTTGTAGAAAATTCATGGAAGGTCACTAAAAGATCACTGGTAATAGAAAAAAGAGAGAAGGTAGGTACATTATAGTTATCTAATGGTAATGTTGACTCTTTTATTGCCTTAGATTATACAAAAGTGGATACAAAATTATGGAACCATAGATTTGGGCACATGAGTGAGAAGGGAATGCAAGTTATCCAATCAAAGAATTTATTACCAGATTTGATAAAGGTGGATTTGGATTTATGTGAGCATTATTTGTATGGAAAACATAAGAGAGTAAGATTTCTTTGAGTTAAGAAGATAAATAAAGATGAAAGTTAGAGCTTGTGCATATAGATATATAAGGACTGACTCAGATATCATCCCTTGGTGGATCTTCTTATTATGTTACTTTTATTGATGATGCAACTAGAAAAACTTAGGTTTATTGCATACAAATAAAGTTTGATGTTTTTGATACTTTTAAGAAATGGAAAGCTTTGGTTGACAATGAGATAGGAAATAAGTTAAAGTGTGTCAAATCAACAATGGAATTGAGTAATATAATTTGATAATTATTATTCATCCCATGGGATTCATAGAGGGAAGATTGTTTTAAGAACACCAAAAGAAAATGGTGTGTCAGAAAGGATGAACAAGATAATCATGGAGCATGTAAGGAGCATGAGATTACATGTAGGGTTTCCCTTAAAATTTTGGGTAGATGATATGGATACTATTATTTACTTAATAAATAGAGAGCATTAATTATTTTGGATGGTGGCATTTAAGAAGAAGAATGGATAGTTAAAAAGGTAGATTATTCATTTTTAAAGACTTTAGGTTGTGAAGCATTTGTCCATATTGATAAAGAAAATAGTGTGAACTAGGAATTTAACTAAAAAGATATTAGTATTGTGTTAGTGAATGAAACCAAATCAAAAACACACTTAACTAACATATTCATGCCTATTTACTAGGTTGAACTTAGTGAAGATAAATAAATGAACAAAGCATAACTAAAATTAAAGAAACACACATTCCTTACCTTCCTTGATGTTCCAAGAGTGTTCTTCAATTGGATTATTTGGTTTACGCTCATGAAGTCCTTGTCAATGGAAGCTTGGCTACGTCCATCTCTCCTTGGCACCTTTGGCTTGTGGCTTGGCTTGGCTTGTAATAAATTTAGCATGGTAACACTAGTTGCATGAAGCTTTTTAATCAATTCTGCATTATAAATTTACATAATCATGTGTTAAAATTCATGTGGTAAGGCCTCCTATTAATAGATTTTTGCAAATGTCTAGAATCAATCTGAACCATCCATCTCAAGATTGAGATGTGTGGCTAAGGATTAATCCAATCATGAAATTAAAATTGATAAATAGGCTCATAAATATTTGGGATAGAGGAAAATTTAAGAGGCATGGAGGGATTTGATGAGGTATGGGAGGCATGAATCCTGATATTTGTGGCATTTTTGACTTAGGGATGTCTTCTCAAGAAATGAGATCACCTAATGATGTAGATATTCAATATTCATTTCCAAAACAAATTATTGAACAAGTTTCCATAGAATTATTAATTAGGCCTTGATTTGGATTAATTAGCTCTTAAGCATGTTTAAGTACTTCGTGTATAAATTACTCAAATTGATCAGAATGTCTTGTTATTGGTCTAAAATTCAATTGGATTTGAATTTGAAGGTGATTTCAAATGTGTTGGATCCATTATCCCATTTCGTATGTTACCAACACCAAATAACAAAGGCACATGTCTCGTGCAAGAGATTTGATAGGAAATAGCAATTCAGAGCACCTAAGTGCAAAATTAGCATTTTGACTCAAAATAAATTAATCAAAGTTAGTTGGACCATAAATTGCACTACCCCATTTAATGATATTCTAGCCAAAATTGGCACTTGAATATATCAGTTTCACATCTTTTAATATGTTTTAGAATTTTTAGGCCAAATTATGTGCTTTAGATAGAAATTGGTCAAAAGCTTGATTGGAGGTTATTGGTGGCCAGATTTAGGTGTGTACCATTTGCCCCTATTTGGGAAGGCATTGAAAGATATAAGCATAGTAACATCTTCTCAAAAAATTAAAAGGTCCTATACGCCTATAACTGCAATGATGATAAACTAACTGTATGATTCCCCCTTGAGGGAATGGTTGGCATAAATAGGTTGGCAAATGGTCCCTTGATAAGAAGTGAAATAAGGGGACCAAAGAAAGGAAAGATGATTGGGTGAAAACATAATGATATTGAAAAAGTAGACAAAATCATTCAGAATGTAAGTGGGATGGTGTACAATGGTTTTCCCAAAGGTGGTTATTAGCATTGTACCCTGATAGTGGCAATATGGTATGATAACACAATGATTTGCCTAAAGGTGGTTATAATCATTGAGAAAATGGAGCTGCCCCAATTAGGAAAGACAAAAAAGATACAAATGTGCCCCTATATGGGTAGAAAAATTAAAATGGTGACCACACAATGATTTTTCCATAGGAAGTTATAATAATTGAGAAATACATGTGGGATGGTGTCCAATGATTTGCCCATAAGAAGTTATAATTATTAGACCCCAATTATGGTAAATAGGGTAAACTTGGTCTAGGATGATGATAAATTAAATAGAGGGTAGTGATGAATTAGAATAACCTACTAGTAGGGAGATGTTCATTCGAAATAATAAAGGTTGAAATTCTTTATGGTTAATTACTTTGTTTGGGATATGATTGGTATTGAATCAAGATATCAATGTTGAAGAGATGTTGATGCTACCATTGTTGAATAGACTTCTTGAATTTGAGGTTTGTTGTGGCATGTGTTGATATGAATGATGGTATAACATCATGAGTACTGACTCTTGAAATCCAATACTCAATATAAAACAATGCACCAATGATAGAAACTATGATGACAATGTAAACAGATGAATATGGATGGATTGAAGTGTGTGGGTAAAGAATCACCTAATGAACACATAGAAATTGAATCAAGGCAATAGTGATGAAAGCAAACAAATAGGCACAAAAATAAAATAACAAAGAAACAAATAAAGAAACACTCAATAGAAACCATACAAACATTGCCCCTAGAAAATAGCTAACAACTTCACAAACAAACAAAATGGGGGAATAGAAGAAAAGGAAGGGGGTGGCTGAGCTATCTCCATATGCACTAGGAAAGTGGACATTGCCTACATAGTTCCATAAATGTAATATCAAAATAAAACTTTAAGCTAAATGTAGTTCTCCCAGAGAATGGAAATAAAAATGATAACTGGTGAAAATAAATAGATTGGATGTGATAGAAGAATAGGAATAGTCTTCAAAAATGGCAAGTGCATGAGAGAAAAGGCCAAAGAGGATGTAGAAACTAAGTGACAAGTGGTTTTCTTGAAACTTAGTAAGGGTTCCCATAATCCTTAAGGCAATAAAGTGGTTTGTGTTTTTGGTTTTTTTCTAACAATTTTACAAATATTCTTGGAATTTTTTTAAGTATCTCAACTCAATAAAAAATGACGAGACACTAAATGGTTCAAGCTCACAAAATGGTGAGAGAATTCAAACTTAGGTTGCTCATAAAATGGTGAAAACATGGTAAAGGGATGACTAAGCTAACCTCAAAAAGTATCGAGTTCTACCTACATAGTCCTAGAGTAGGACCTCAAGTCACTATAGTTATACCCTATAACAGAAGAATTCAACTAGTGTAGCAGTCAATTCAAAAAAAATAGGCACAGTTGGCAAAAAGGTAGAGTATGGTAAAAAAGAAGTGGCAAGTTGTTATGTCAAGGCTCAATAAACAAATGTTACCCCTAGCGTACCCATAGGTAATTATAACTAGGACACAATGGCATAGATCAATGGTACTAATTTGCCCAAAGGTGGTTATAATTAGTAGCAAGACCGGTGATAAAAAAGGAATAAAAAATGAAGGATGCAACTACTAAAACTTTGTCATATTACTAAAAAATATGATCTCTATCTAAATTACTTAAAATAACTGATGAAACTGATTAGATTCCCTGGTACTAAAAATGTGTAATGAATGGCAAAAACTAAGGTCAAACGGGCTAGGCTTTAGAACACATTTAGTCAATAGAATAGAATGGTAAAATGGATAAGGCTAAGAGGATGGATAAGAATGATATTTTCACAAAGAATAATAGTGATAAAATGGCATAACTAAAATGGTCCTTACAAACAATAGACCTTAGTGCTCAAGCATAGTACTGCTTAAGGTGAATAATATTCATTGGCTCATAAAGTTCATCTCCATCTAGTGTGACAAGCCTGTATGCTCCTAATCTATCATTTTTAGTAATGATGAAAGGCCCTATCCATTTTGGTTTGAATTTAATTTATGCCTCTTCTCAGCTATGGTATTCTTTAGGTTTTCTTTAAGAACAAGATCACCAAGTCTAAATGTTATATACTTAACACACTGATTATAGTGGCCTTTGAGTCAGTTCTGATAGGCCTAAATATTGTTGAGCATAGATATGCATTTCTCATCAAGTAGGTCTAGCTATTGAAGGTGAGATACTCGATAGTCATGATCATCCAGGACATGCTTGAAAGAGATACACAGTGAAGGCAATTCAACCTTAATGGGAAGAATGGCTTCAATATCATAAACAAGTGAGTATGGAGTGGCTCCTATGGGGGTATGATGATTGGTATGGTATGCCCAAAGGGTAAGAAATATATATAGGTGTCAATCATGATAGACATTATCGACAATCTTTTTGAAAATATTGACATTGGTTTTATTTGATGCTTTAGCCTGGCCATTACCTTGAGGGTAATATGTTGTAGAAAAATGTTGTGTGATGTTATATTCAATACACAACTAGTCTACATCCTTATTCTTTAACGATCCTCCATTATCATATATAATAGTGAAGGGGATACCATAGTGTCAAATGAGATGGTTGAATATGAATTTGGAAATTTGATTTCTAGTCACATAAGTGAGGGTTATATCTTCAACCCACTTAGTGAAATACTCAATGGTGATAAGGATATGTTTATGGCCATTAGATGAAGTGGGGTTGATCTTCCTAATGAGGTCAATTTCCTATGTATAAAATGGCGATGGTGTCAACATCAGTTTTAAATTTTGGGTTAGGGCATGAATTAGATTAGTATGTCTTTGACATTTGTCACACTTCTTTACATATGCAGTTTCACCTGCATCCATTGTGGGCCAATAATAACCAATACATAAGATATTTTTGGATAAGACTTCCCCACTATAATGAGCTCCACATAATCCTTCATGAACTTCTCTTAATGCTAGTGTAGACTCTATCGAAGTTAAATAATGAAGCAGAGTTCCATCAAAACTACGATGATGAAGGGTGATCCAAGTAGAGCACAACAAGTAGAATGATGAATAAAGGATTTGATTTGTTTTTGAGATAGGTTAAGTGGTATAAATTGGTCATGAAGGTAGTTGTAAAGTTTTGAGTACCAGATAGAATTAAGACCAACAATATCACAAATCATTACATTGGTTGAAGGTTCATGAGCTAGTGCAAAGAAATTCTCAACAAGGAACTGATATTCTCTAGCTTTGTCTATTTGTCAAATTAGAGAGCCAATAGTAGACATTACATACATAGTTCTATTACTATCCCTTGGTATATTCTCAAATTAGATATTTGTAATTTGTTATTTTAGGGTATCGACCATAGCCTTATATGGAAACAACTTATCATCTTTGGTCTGAAAATGGTCTATGACTTGATTGATGATTAATTGAGAATCACCATAAACCTTTAGATGAGATATATTCCATTGTACTACTTGTCAAAGTATTGTAATAAGTGCTTCATACTCAGCCATATTGTTTGTATAAGTAAAACTAATTCTAAATTATTTAGAGATTAGATCCCCCTATGGTGTAATAAATAAGAGACCTACCCCCGATCTATGTGTAGTAAATGAACCATCAAAATATAACTTTTAGTGATTCTCCTCGAGAGTTGTGTCAATGAAATTCATTATGGATTCATCAAGGAAATGAAATGTGAGTGGCTTTGTGTTTGTAAGAGGTTTTTCAGCAAGTTGATTGGCAAGAACATGTCCCTTGATTACCTTCTAATTGACATACTCTATGTTAAACTCACTAACAAGCATGATCCATTTGGCCATTCTACCTTGTAAAGATATTTTATATAGTATATACTTAAATGAATCTACTTTTGAAATCACCAGGGTCTTATTATTCAAATTTTAATGGCATAGTTTTTGAGCTATGAAGACCATGGCTAGACGAGCTTTTTCAATAGGTGCATAGTTATGTTCATATGCGACCAAGGTATGGCTTAGGTAGAATATTTCATGTTCTTTTCCATTGTTATCATGTTGAGCTAGAAGTTCCCCCAAGGCATTATTAGTAGCTGATAGATACAATAAAAATGGCCTTCCTGGCATAGGAGGTAATAAAATTGGTGGATTAACTAGATAGTCCTTGAGTTGTTAAAAATCTATTTGATAGTGGTCATCCCAGTGAAATGAAAATATCTTCTTCAAAAGATGTGTAAATTGATGACACTTGTTTGCTAACTAAGAGATGAAGCATCAGATTGATTGGATCTTACCTTGTAAACTACAGAGTTGCTTTAAATTAGTTGGTGGTGACATCTTGGTTATAGCATGGACTTTAGCTAGATCAACCTCAATACCTCTGCAAGACATAATGAATCCAAGTAATTTGCCTAAGGTTACACCAAACACATATTTATTTGGGTTAAGTTTGACTTTATACTCTCAAAATATTTTAAATATCCTATATAGTACTACTAGATGGTCAGCATTGGTTTTGGATTTTCCTAATATGTCATCGACATAATCTTCAATAATATCATGCATCATATCAAGGAATATGATAGTCATGGCCCTTTGATATGTAGCTCTATAATTATTAATACCAAATGTCATTACCTGATAATAAAATGTTTCCCATCGAGTGATGAATGATGTTTTACGTTGGTCTTCTAGTGTTATTCTAATCTGGTTGTATCCTAAAAATCTATCCATGATCAAAATAATTTCATAACCCACCATGGAGTTAATGATCATGTCAATGTTAGGCAATGGAAAGTAATCTTTAGGACAAGATTTGTTTATGTCTCAAAATTTAGTATAGATTTTGATCCCTTCAAGCTTTTTACTAACAGGTAAAACATTAGATATCCATTCTGAGTAGTCAATAGATCAGAGACATCCTACTTATAAGAGTTTTTCTAACTCTTTATTTACCAATACAACAATGCTAGGATGCATCTTATGCAGCTTATATTTTATTGATTTGGCATCAAGATTGACCATAAGGTGGTGCAAAACCAAGGTGAGGTCCAAACCTAGCATGTCAGAATATGCCCATACAAAGATATCTACAAATTCCCTCAACAAAGCTGTAAAGAATTGTTGTTCCTCCTCAGTGAGGGATGTGCCTAATTTTATCCATTTTAGATATGATGGAGTCTTGATGTTTACCTCTATTGTATCTTTGACTAGAAGGATTGAACCATCTTCTAGGATAGTAGGTAATGACTTGAACTATTATACTATGTCAGGGTCCTCTGTTAGGACTTGCTCTTCAACTTCTCCTAGGCATGATGAATCTAAGTCCCCTAATGGGATATCTATCCATGTGACAAAAATAGTCATCAATTCTTAAATAATTTGATCAAATACTTGTTGTTGCTCAAAAATGAACTTGGATCCACAGGTAAGTTCATTGTTGGTAGTCTCTTAGTCTAAATTTGAAGAAGAATGAACACCCCTATCTAATGGTTCCTGAAATAGGTTTTCACCACTAGATTGGACTTTATCTTTACTTTTTTCCTGGTCAAAAAATGTCTCAAAGAGGTTTTCACTTGGTGACCTCAATGTTTTACTTATTTGTTTTTGGCTAAGGGTGTTCACTCACTCTCCAAAATAGGCTTCAAGATCCAATGTAATTGAGAATACTGACTTGTGAACTCCTAATAGAACATTGTCTCTAAGGCCTAAGAAGTCATAGAATGCCTCATAATTATAGAACTCATCAATTGGTAGATTAGATTCATGTTGGTCCCAATCTATCAGTTGGGGATAATATAATGGTAATGGGTTGTGATGAATGACCAAGGTAAGGATACAAATGTCATTTTTATCAAATAGGCTGGTTTTAGCTAAGTCATCAAAGGTGAGGCTACGATCAGACTTTACTTTGCTATTGGTATCATCATCACTAGTCACTAGTGATGGAGTTTGAATAAAATATGTGGGGTCACCCCCAGGCAATTTAAATCCAAGTCCATAAGATCTTTGATACTTAGTTATGGAAATTGGTTCTAGCATTCCTTATTGATTTGGTCTGAGGCCTCTTCCTTCATAGTCTTGAATTTTCATAATCTTAATGGGAATAGGATACTTTGCAATTTTATAATAATCAGCTTGGTTGTCATTGTATAACCATGATTCATCCCCTTCAAGAGGATCTAGTTCTAGGCCAGATGTTGGTACAAATATGATATGTCCCTTGTCTTTATTCTTTTGTTACTAATACATGTGTGGGATGACTTTAGGTCTCCCAAAGGTCTTTAAATTCTAAGGAAGATTGGAAATATGGAAGGTACCATGGGTCGCATACTCCCTAGATCCATTATCTAAAATGGTGAAATGATTCGAAGCTTCAGGAGGTAGCATGTGGGAAAGGGAATCCAAGTTCTTAGGATCTATACAATTATCTTGTGGTGAATCAATAAGTATGGTATCTTGCTTGGAACTCATATTCATGTCATATTAGTACTGTTATCCTTGAAACGTAACTTCAAGATGTTTGCAGTATTCATATGGGTGTAAATCTCCTTGAATATTCACTTCCATCCTTGAGTGGGAGAACTTGATACATTGGTGCAGCATTGATAGGACTACATAAATCTCATTTAACCAAGGCCTACCTAGAAGTATATTATATGATAACTCAAGATCAAGCACATGGCAAAGTGTATCATGGGTGAAAGGCCCAATGATAACTAGTAAGCTAATGGTGCCTTGTGATTCTCTTTCCTAATTATCATAGGCTTTGATAGTTATCATTTTTGGTTGGAGATCTACCATTATGTATCCAAGAATCTTGATGAGCTTTAGAGACACTATGTTGAGGCTTGATCTATTGTCTATAAGGACACATTTCACTTTATGCCACTTTATATAAACTTATGTGGATAATGGATTATTATGGATCAAGCTAAGGGAAGACATATCACTTTGGTTGAATGTGACTTGTTGGGTTGGAGCTAGGTGTCCAACCAAAGCTTGAAATTTATTAGGGGATATGTCACTAGAAATAGTGGATTGAGTCAAGACTCATTCAAGATGTTCTTATGGATTATTGACATTCACAAAAAACTTATAATATAAATTTATGTTGTTATCTTCTACAATTATTCCACAATATCAAACTTCTTGTCTTGGTCAATAGTAAATGGTTTATTTTGAGGCTAAATGATTGGTTGGATAATAAGCAAAGTGGTAGATGGTTATGGGCCTAAAATAGTAATATTCAATCTCTGAGTTGTGATTACATAATCAAGATTATATACTGGACCATTATTGCTAATAAATGTTTGGAATGGTATGGAACCAGATAATACAAGTCTCAGTTATCGGTGCACTTGTATGTGGTCACATGGTAAGGGTGAGTTGTTAGTATAAGGTCCAAAAGTGGAAGTCCCAATTTACTAGTTTGCCTATGTGATATCCTAGGTCAAAGAAGGATTTCTCATGTAATTTGGTTGAGTGTTATTGTTTATCAATGGTCTAGATTGATTAACACTCTGTGTAGGATTAATGGAGATGGTATTAATGCTACCACCTACAATATGACCTACAATCCTATTGTAATCATGTGCAATCGCATGGTAGGTATGTTATTTATTACCATTCTAACCTTGGTTTTGTCCATTGTTATGACATTATGGGTTTTGTTGTTGATTCTACTAATTTTGTTGGTTTAGCTTTTGATTTTGATATTATTGATTTTATTATTTCACTAGTCAGTGTTGTTGTTGTTGCTAATTATTATGTCAAGGAAAGGAGATTTGATAAATCCTAAGAGTTTGATTGGAACTAGAATCAACATTATCCAATGTTATCTCTTCATTCTCCAACATATTCTCAATTAAATGTTTTATTTTTAGACATCTTCATAGATTATACCCATTGATCTGATGATATTCATAGAATTCATTTTTATGGTACCAAGCAGGATAAGGAATGCCTTACAGATAATTCTTTAGTAGAAGCCAACTAATCAAATTAGTAGCATCAAGTTTTCAAAATACTAACTCAATAAGCTCTCTTAGGTCACTAAAGACACGATGCATAAGCACATTTCTCCTTGGAGGAGAGGTTTGCAAAGGTAAAGGTTGCTATATTTATTGCACGGGTCTTAGTTTTTATGCTTGTGGCATTGGTGGGAGAGGTTATTAGGTAGGAGTAACCTAAAATTGTGGTGTAGATGAATTTTACACCATTTGTACATGACATGACCTGATTAATCCATTACCGACAATATTCCTACTGTGGTTTAATTATTTTGGTCTTTTTTGGTTATTGGCCTATGTCGGTTGTGATACTTGTGATTGAATTAGATGTTGGTTTTGGCAAATTCCCTAATTGTTACCTTGATTCTAATTAGTCAATATAAGCTTGATGATCCCTTTATTAATAAGAGCTCACTCAATCAACAAGCCTTTGTTGATGATCTCCTTAAAAGTATGTGCACATTGTAGCTCTAGATGATAAGCTATCTTACTATGTAAATTTCTAGTAAACATAGTGGTTAATTTTTTATTTTGTAAATTGTGGGTAAATGAGCTTACAAGGGCTCTCCATTGCTATAGATAACTTCCAAAACTCTCACCAACTTTTTTGCTTTACTTGTGTTAAGTCAACCAATAAAATCTCATGTTTGAGATTATAGGAAAAGTGTTGCACAAACTTATAAAAAATATCATCAAAATCTATTACGAAATTATTGGGAAGCTTTAAGAACCACTCTAAGGCCTATCCATCCAAGCTCTTTGGAAACAACAACAAAAGGTATATATCGTTATATGACACTAGTTGGCATGTGACAAAGAACTCTATTAAATGAGCCTTAAGGTCACCTTCCCTTTGTATTTTTTGAATGTTGGTGGTTCATATCCTAGAATAAATGGTTTTTGAAAGTACTCCATGTTAAATGGATAAGAACATATGTCATCCAACTTAAAAAATTTAGTCAATTTCCTAGTTTAAATGGTGGCAATTACATCCTTCATCTATTGTAATTCTTGGGATAGGAAATTGGAAGGAACATTGGTTTGAGGGAGAATATTGGTTTGGGTAGATGGTTGGAAGGTCACAAATGGGACACTTTGACCAGGGTATGATGGAGATATATGTTGGGGTATATTGGTTTGGTTGGAAAATGGACCAGGAATATCCATACATGGATGAGGATGTACTTGGAATTATACATTTAGTTGTGTGATATTTTGGTTTGGGTTAGCTATGAAGGTTTGACTTAGAGGATTTTATGGTTAGAATGGAGGGATATAACTATACTATGCTTGTTATGGTTGAAAAGGGACATGATTTCAACTAATCCAACTTTGCTAATGAGTGGGAACTTGTGGACTAAGACCCTATCTCTAAACTTATGGCACATTTTGAACCAATGGTTGTCTAGTAGGTACTTGAGAAATATGGGACCCTCATTATTACATGAATCCATATTGGGAAGTGAAATCATGTTGAAGATTTAACATTTGTCACTGACAAATATTTACACATTATTGGCTAGTCATCATTTGGTTTTGGATTAGTACAGTAGTCTACGATTGAAGAGGTATGTTTATCATTACCTGGTGAGGTGGAACATTACTTGCCCCTTGGTGAGGTGGCAATAGATTTGACCTTCGCTACATTAGGACACTAGATTATGCCTGATGTTGTGGAACAATACTTATCACTTGTTGAGGAGGAGTAGGAATCATCACATTTAGTTGTTAAGACATGGCATTGGTTGTTGGTTGCACACTTGATGAAGCAACTAGTTGAGGTTAGGATGTAGAAACTCTTACTCCTTGGTATGATGGTCCACTCATGGTATTAACTATAGGCACATTTTTTTGACTAGTTATTTGTGTATTAGTACCACTTTGATTGGGATTGGACATTGCTTACACATTGTCCACTATATTTTGCTCATTATTCTACGTAGAAGTAGAAGGCACTTCTTCAATAATGAGCATATGCAGTAAGTTTTCTACCAAAATGATTTACATGAATGGGTCTAAACTCTGATTCTATTGACCAATTAACTCTATCAAAACTCTTGTTGGAGGAACTAATTCAATAAGAGGTTTGCTCACCATGTTCATCTGATTTAAATTGTGTGTTAGATATAAGTAGGTTTGATATGCTATCTACATTTGATTAAAGTGGTCTTTCATATAAAATTTGCCTCTATTAGGTAGATTAAAAACTTGATATGTTGTCTGGACTAGAGTCAAAGGATTGATATAAGAATCATGTTGATCATAAAGATATTATGGGGCATTCTTAATAGACTTGGTAAATTTTCATGGGGGAAGTATACTAGAAACTTTGCCCCTACCTCTATGGCTCTAACCAAAATCTTGTCTTTGTTCTCCAATAAATGATGCTCAAACAAAAATGGATCATATGTGGAAGGCACATTAGTAGAGTGTGACTATTGAAGAATAGGTTCATCAGTTGTGGGTATTGTAGCTAGGTATTGTGTGATTTATTTTGGGTCTTGTTCTGAATAAGGTGGTGTGTTAACCAAATAGTTAGCTAATGGATCTTGGCTTTGTGCCCTTAATTGAGTATTATAAGAGGGATAAGAGTCCATCTCATAAGTAATATTATCTACGTAAGGGTCTTACACCATTTCTTCCTATGTAACCACATTACTAATCACTAGATTGTACATGAGTCCATTACGAGTGTAGGAATACATGTTGGGATCCATAGTAAATGTTTTGTGATAGAAAGAGAGTTATACAAAATCTAAAAAGGATAATGTCTAAAATAGATGATGTTCAAACTTGGTCTAGATTTTTCAAAAGGATCAAAAAGTTTTATGCAAATATTTGTGTGGAAACAAGCTATCGTTAAGTATCTAATGCCTCACTATTCACACAAACATAACCAAGTAAATAGAACAAAAATCAAAATGATAAACCCTAAGGTTGGAGTGTTTTAAATCAGTCTAATCTAGGAAATTTAAAATTTGATAGGTCTTTTGGCCAAACACGACACCAAAAGCTAGGCTCAAACAAGGCATATGCTAGGACTCTTGGCCAAATAGCATCAAAAGCTAGACTTTGAAAATAAAGATGATTTTTAATCTAATGTATTTGAAACACTTCTAACAAATACTAGGCATTTGAGTTTTGGATATAAACTTGACCAACTAAGTATAAGGTATGAAACAAAAGACACTTTAGAAATAGTTTAATTTTATCATAAATAATGGTATAAAACTTGGTTCTTTTAACAAATAGGTTAGACAAAAAGTGAATGACATAACTATGCTAGACAAAGGTTCACAAAAGGTACACTTGGATTGGTCTAAAACTATGGGAACAAATTTAAACTCTATGCAAGAGGGTCTATGAAACAATATCTAAAATGTTTTGGGCAGTGTATCAACGCTAGACTACCCAAAAGATGTGACAAAATGTTTGTTTCAAAAACTCTCTAATGCAAAGATAGTTTCCCAAAATTTTGATAGCATAACATTTTTTTTATTGACTCAAGATGTTGTCATACATAGACTCAAAGTGCAAGTGTTTATCAAAAAATGACTTAAGTCCAACAAGTGGTGATAATGATCATGAGTCTTAAACGGTCTCTAACCCAAATCAGAATTTGAACCTAAATTCCCTCAAGTTTAGCGTAAATGGTGAACACACTTAACACATCAAATTTATGAACTTATAAAGGTGAAATTTTAAATTTATATTATAAATGAATGACTTAAATAATTTTTGCAAAGGTCTAGACTCAATTGGGTAACATAACTATGCCAAAGTGGATGATATGACTCTCCAAGTTTTGATAAACTTTAAACAAGGTAAATTGATGATTTCACATGGGCAACATAGTGCATCTTTGTTCAAAGGAAAATGAGGACCATGTTTTTGGTTTGTATCATTTGTTCATACAAAATTTTGACCCCACACAAGACTAGGACAAAACCAACTAATTAATCACTCTTAGATCCTAAACTAACAAGGTTGCTTGGTATTATTAGAATCCATCAATATACTTCATTTGAAAGGATTTTAAGTGTTCATCCAAAAGTAAATACACATTATATAGTAGGGTTTTTACACCCTTCCTTATCTCAAATGATAGTACTTTGAAATAGACCTTGAGGTGCACCTTTCATCACTAATACTTCCATGACAAATGGGTATTTTTATAAGATCTACAAGTTTTTGAACATTCTAGGGGAATTAGTTTCATAATGAATTTCATGTCAAATGATGCAAAAGAAAAGCATAGATTTTAGTTCCATATCACTTAGATTGTTGCAAAATGGTCTAGGCTTTTTTTCAACCACTACATCTTATTATTCTCTCAATGTAGTGTGATGTCTAAAGTGTCACTACATCCCATGGACAACTCCAATTAGGAGCCAACTGAAGTCAATGCTGAGAGGTGAAACCCTAAGTCAAAGCTTCCTTAAAGAACTTGCGAGAGGCGATGAAGTATCCCTCACAATCAAAGTTTACATAAAATAAAGAAAGCATAAAATAGAAAGACTTTAGGGTCATTTTCAAGGTCACCTAAAATTTGATGAGTTTTTAGGGAGTGCTTCAGACGGTTCTTTGCCTTGGACTAGGAAATTTAAAATAAGAATGGTGCTTTTGATTCCAAGGGTTCCCTAAAGGGGACAAATGGAAGAGCATACATTCAACACCCTCTTTATGCCAAACAAAATATAATTTAAACAACTAAGTGAATACAAAAATTCTGGAAAGGTGGGTTCATTTTTAAGCCCAAATGAAAGATTTGGTGGTGTTTATTTGACTCCTTGGTCTTAAGATTGTCAACTTATAAAGCCTAACTTATGAAAACATTCACTTAAGAACCTAAATCTTTCATTAAACACAAAAAACAAGATTCTTAATTCATTTTAAAATCAAGCCAAATATGTCTCAATAGCATGTTTTAACAAGTTCCAAGTCTATTGGTTACCTTTCTACCCTTAAGGCATCACCCCAAAAGCAAATATGTTAGATTAGAAAACATTTAAATATATTTTTAAAATTTTGTGAAAAAACTATGAAACTTAAATCTAAACTAATGTTAAATTCTAAAAATTTAGGAGAAAACATGTGGTTTAATAAAATTCATCCAAAATAGAGTCTGTATGACCCCAAACCAAGCATTTTAAAATGGCCTATTAGCTCTCAGGTTTGTGTTTTTAAGAAAAACACAGTCATTGATGTCAGTTCTATAATCGATGAGAGTTACACTTACTAACCAAGGATGGTTATCTAACTGACAATGGTTATATAAATAGTGATTGATGATGGCTATGTCAATCGATCGTAGTTTTACTAACTGATGACGGCTACTTTGTAAACTTGTGACAAATAAAAATGGCAAAAAAAAGTTAGAAAATCAAATTACAAGATTTTTAATGATCTAAATGAAGATTTTAAAGTTTCATAATGATCTTATTCATGTGTGGGATGCATCTGGTCCCACCGAGCATGCCATTATGTGAACTAGGAATTTGACTAGGAAGAGGATATTAGTATTGTGTTAATCAATGAAACTAAATCAAAAACACACTAAACTAACATCTTCATGCCTAGTTACTAGGATGAGCTTAGTGAAGAGAAATAAATTAACAAATCATAATTAAAATGCAATAAATGCACATTTCTTACCTTCCTTGATGCTTCAAGAGTGTTCTTCGATTGGCTTGCTCGATTTGTGCTCGTGAAGTCCTTGTCAATAGAAGCTTGTCTACCTCCATCTCTCCTTGACACCTTTGGATTTTGGCTTGGATTGGAATCAATTTTTCATGGTAACACTAGTTTCATGAAGCTTTGTAATCAATTTTTCATTATAACTTTGCATAATCATGTGTTAAAATTCATGTGGTAAGGCCTCATATTTATAGATTTTTATGAATATCTAGAATCAACCTAAACCGTCCATCTCAAGATTGAGATATGTGGCTAAGGATTAATCCAATTATGAAATTAAATTTGATAAATAGGATCATCAATATTTGGGATAGAGGAGCAATTAAGAGGCATGGAGGGCTTTGATGAGGCATGGGAGGCATGAATCCTAATATTTATGGCATTTATGGCCTAGGGATGTCTTCCCAAGAAATGAGGTCACCTGATGATGTAGATATTCAATATTCATTGCCAAAAAAAATTATTCAAAAAAAATCCATGGAATTATTAATTAGGCCTTGATTTGTATTAATTAGCTCTTAAGCATGTTTCAGCACTTTGTGCACAAATTACTCAAATTAATCAGAATGTCTTGTTATTGGTCTAAAATTCAATTGGATTTGAATTAGAAGGTGATGTTAGATGCATTGGATCCATTATCTCATTTAATATGTTACCAACATCAAATAATAAAGTAATGTGTCTTGTGTAATAGATTTGATAGGAAAGAGCAATCCAGAGCACCTAGGTGCAAAATTGGCATTTTGACTCAAAATGAATTGATCAAAGTTAGATGGCCCATAAATTATACTACCCCATTTAATGATACTCTAGCCAAAATCAGTACTTGAATATGTCAGTTTCACATCTTCTAATGTGTTTTAGTGTTTTTAGGCCAAATTATGCACTTTAGGTGTAAATTGGTCAAAAGCTTGATTAGATGTTATTGGTGGCCAGATTTAGGTGTCTACAAATAGAACCAAGTTTGAACTAAAATCCAAAAAATGTAATTTTATTGGATATGGAGTTAATTATTTTGGTTACCATATATGGGATTTTTAAAATTACAAAATCATTAGGAGTAGAGATGTGATCTTTAATGAGAATGTCATGTACAAAGATCAGTTGTAGAGAAATAAATAAGAAAATCCAAATAAAAAATATGTAGTACCTAATGAAATCACTAGAAATGAAATTCTAAAAGTGCTAAAAATCATAATATGTAACAACTACAACAACAACACAATTACCTCAAACTCCTAGAAGTGTAGTTATAATATCTACCAAAGTAAGTAGACTCCCTGAACAATACTCTCCTTCACTTTATTATTAAATTATTGAATGGTGGTGGTGAGCCAAAAAGATATGAAGAAGCAATGTAGGTAGAAGCCAAAAAGAAGTAGGATCAAGGAATGAAAGAGGCTATGGACTCATTGGTACATAACCAAACTTGGGATTTGGTTCAGTTGCTTGAATGTAAAAGACCATTACCTAATAAATAGATTTATAGGTTGAAAGCAGAATATGGAGGCAAAAAGAGGTATAAGGCTAGACTTATTGTAAAGGGGTTTCCACAAAAAAAAGGTATATAGTTTGATGAAATGTTTTCTCTAGTAGTTAAAATGACTTCTATAAGAACTATTTTAAATTTGGTAGCAGGAGAAGATTTACACCTTGAACAGTTAGATGTAAAGACACTTTCCTTCATGGTGAATTGGAGGAAGAAATATATATGGAGTAGCCATAGGGATGTGAAGTAAATGGTAATAATAAAATGGTGTGAAGGTTGAAAAAGGGTTTGTATGGCCTAAATCAAGCTCCAAGATAGTGGTATTTAAAATTTGGCATGTTTATGACAAAATAAATTTATAGTGTGCATCATTTTGACCACTATGTTTATTTTAAGAGATTAGATAATGGCATCTATATTATCTTGTTATTTTATGTAGATGGCATGTTTGTTATAGGGTCTAACATGCATGATATAAATGAGATCAAAATAAAACTAAAATAATCATTTACAATGAAGGTTTGGGCAATGCAAAGCAAATCCTTAGTATGAGAATAACAAGAGATATAAAAATAAGAAAATTGACCTTGTCTCAAGAAGAGTACATCAAGAAGGTGTTAGTCAATTCAATATGCAAGATGAAAAACTAGTGAATACACTTTTGGGAGGGAACTTTAAATTAAGCAAGGAACAATGTCCTAAAATTTAAGAAGAAATAAATTACATGTCCAAAGTACCCTATGCTTTAGCATTTGGAATTTTAATGTATGTTATGGTGTGTATAAGACCAGACATTATTCATGCAATGGGAGTTGTTAGTAGGTTTATGAATAATCCAAGAAATGAGTATTAGGATGTAGTCAAGTGGATTCTCATTTATTTGAGAGGGACAACTGATAAACAATTATGTTATAAAGGTTCAGATGTTACCTTACAAGAATATGTTGATGCAAACATGGCTAGAGATTTAGATGGCATAAGGAGTACCATAGGTTATGTATTCACTATTGGTGACATATTAATTAGTTTGATTTTAAAATTTCAAAATATAGTTACTTTATCAACTATAGAGGTAAAATATGTTACAGCTATAGAACCAAGCAAGGAGATGATATGGATGTAATGGTTCATGGAAGAGTTGAGGTAGAATTAGGAAGATTGTAGGTTTTATAGTGATATCTAGAGTGTGATTCATTTAGCAAATAACTCAACATTCCACTCAAGAAACAAACATATACAACTCAAGTATCATTTCATTTGTTTAGTTTTGGAGGATGGCCAACTAAATTTGGAAAAGATTCATATGAGTTAGAATACTATAGATATGCTAACAAAGTTAGTCACAAAGGAGAAGCTAGAAAGTTGTTCAGCTTTAATAGGTACTCAAAGATAACAAAGATGAGAAACAACCAGGGTCAAAGTTCAAAGAAAATTCAAAGAAAGAGTTGTAGTAGTAGAGTTGCAGAAATCAGTCTCCAAATGGGAGATTATCGGATGGTGGAGCCTAATCTTATTATAATGCCCAGTTCCCAAGGGGTGTCGAGGGCAATTCCCCCCACTAAGGTCACATTGGGTTGAAAATATAATGGTATAAATTATAATGGTGTATTTTTTCACTAATATGTAACATTCCTTTGATATGAGGGAATTATAATTAAATGACACACTATGTGTGAGTGAAAATGATATTGTAGTGGATATATTGCAAGTTTTTTCCTTCATTTGTTGGATTGAATAATAATAACTTATTATTTTTGTGCATGACCCATATTGGGTGAACCATGTTAAATCTGTGTCTTTGTTGTGTTGTGTTTTCTATATTTTATTTCCATCTTTATTTAATTAATATTTCTCTATATTCTATATTCCTAACACTGATAAGAAGTAATTCAAATTGGATATTATCACAATATGAACTAAAAATAGGAAGGAGATTAAAATATGGCTTATCTTGACTTTGTCCACAAGAAATAGACTTTTCCTTATACCCAAGACCTCTTTGTTAAATGATATGTGAAAAATTCATGCACTATTGCTCCTAGATGGTGACAAACCTCTTTTGTGATGATGGTGATTTTTAGTAGAATTATTAGAGGATGTAGTATTTTAAAAATAACAATTGAAAAGCGATTGAGAGTCTATAGTATACATTTTATTCTCTTGATTTGATTTATGTTCTATTTATGATATAACATAATGAATTACATGTTAAAAGGGAATATAAAATGTAACAATTAATTTAATAATCCTATGTATTATATGAAAGAAAGCTTCACTCATTGATCCCATTAGGAATATAACACAATATGAATCTAGCAACATTAATGACTATGAATATAATACAAGAAAAAATAAAGGTATAAGGGTGATCTAGGCAAGGGTTTAAATGATTATCTCAACTCTCAAATATTCTTTCTGATTCATTTATTATTGTTAGGACGTGATGTTTTAGAAAACTAACTATAGAATTAAAAGCATGCTTGTGGCCCACTAGCCCCATTTTTGAGGGTACAATTTTTAATGTGGATTTTCTACACACCAAGGAAATTTATGAGGTAGCCTTTAAAATTTTAGGATCAATGAATAAACTTCACTCTAAGGCACGTGTTGTGGGGTACTCAATTTTTTAAATAAATTGGTGGTGGAATAATAATGAGAAATTGGTTATTTACCATGGATGGTTTGGATGTATGGAATCTAAAAGAAAATAAAATCCTACCTGATATATCTAGGTGGATGTTAACCTAAGGTGGACTAGATAAAAAAGATGTTAAAAAGAGGGAGAGGTAGGGTATAAAAGAGGGTTTTATGAACTAAAGGTAGATGAAAACCTTCTAAACTATATCTTGTACTATGGGTTGGACAAGTAAGTGAGAATTAATCCTTGTTTCAGGTTGGTATTAGCACAAAGAACATGCAAACTTAGTTAGGAATCAAATGGAATAAAACAAAGTAAACTTTAATGTTGATAATCAAAGGTTGTTGCCTATGTGAGATTGCAATTGCACATCTTTAAAGGGAGATTTAAATTATTAAATAGTAAAACATTCAAATAAGAAATAAAATAATTTAAATAATTATATTGTAAACATTTCTACACAACCCAAATATTAACAATACCAAAATGATGAAACTTCTTCAATAAATCACAAAATTTGGAAAAGAATAAAGACTTTACACATCAAGACAAACTTGCAAAATAATTCATAAAAAAATCTTATTTAATTTTATAGTTAAAAATATCTTCCATTTGGAATAGATAGGTTACAAGTATATATATTCTTTGGGAGAGGTTGCATCATCCTCCAAGATGGATCTAATTTTAAATTGCAAATTTTAGAATTCATTTAAATTATGAATTGTGATCTAGAAATTTGACTCAAGAGAGGGGGTTAGATCAAGTGTTAGTTTTACAATGAAATAAAAATGAAAAGAACACACTAACAAACATGACATATCTATGCCTAGACACTAGGGGAGATTAGTAACAAACATGCATATGAAAAAAACAACTAAAACATGAAAGAAACATTACTTCACCTTCCTTCGATCTTTCAAATGATTTGTAGAGTGGCTTACTTGTCTTATGCTTCAAAGGTCTTTGGCAATGGATCTTTGGATATCTCCACCTCCTCTTGGCACCATTGGCTTTGTGGCTTTGGCTTGTGCCTTCTCTCAATAATTTGGCATAATAACACTATATAAAATGGATTTTGAAATCATTTAGGAATTATAAGTTTACACCAAGATAGCTTTTTTGAATTATTTGGGCATGATAACTTTGGCTTATGAGAGCTTAAAATTATGTGTGGGGCCTTTTATTTATAAATTTTTCCATTTGATCAGAATGAACCTAAATCATCCATCTCAAGATGAAGATATGTGGCTAAAAATAAATTAAATTTTGGAGGCTAAAATCAATAAATACACTCATAAATATTTGGGATAAAGAGGCATTAAAGAGGCATGGGAGGGATTAATCAGATATTTGTTACAATTAACGCTTGTGAATGCCACCCCATAACTAACCTTACCTGATGATGCAGATATTAGAAACCAATTTTCATTAATGAAATATTCAACAAGTTCCATGGAAAATAAACTTAAGCTCTTGATTCTAATTAATTAGTCTTAAACATGATTTATCAATTTTGGTGCAAATCTTGGAAATTGGTGCTCAAATCAATCAAATTGGTCAAAATGTCATATTATTGGCTCAAATTTTAATTGGATTGAAATTAGAAGGTGATCTTAGATGCATTGGATATGTTATCCCATTTAGGATGTTTTCAACACAAAATAACAAGGGAACGTGTCTCATGCAAAAAAATTGGTAGAAAAGAGAAATCTAGAGCACCTACATGTGAAAATGTCATTTTGACTCAAAATGATCTAATCAAAGTTAAATATCTCATAAAATGTATTGCCCCATTTAGGGATACATTGGCCAAAATCAGCACTTGCATATGATAAATTTAAATTATTTAGTTTGTTTTAGTGTTTTTAGGCCAAAATGTGATATTTGATAGAAATTGGTTTGAAACTTGATTGGAGGTCATTGGTGGCTAGTTTTAGGTGTCTACAGTTTGCCCATATTTTGGAAGGCATTGCAAGCTATAGGCATACTAATGTCTTCTAACAAAATCAAAAGGTCATGTATGCCTAAAACTTCAATTATAATGAATGGAATATATGATGCCCCCTCAAGGGAATAGTTGGCACAAGGAGGTCGATAAACAATCCCTCAAAAATAAAGAATCAAGACGAGGGGATAAAACATATGAAGATGATGGGGTGAGAACACAATGATTTTTAAAAATATGTCAAAATCATTGAGAATTCAAGTGGGATGGTGTATAAATGTTTGTCCAAATGCGGTTATAAACATTATACACCAATAGTGGTAATGTGGTATGATAACACAATGATTTGCCCAAAGGTGGTTATAATCATTGAGAAGATGGAGCTACCCCAATTAGTAAAAATAAACAAGATAAAAGCATGCCCCTATTTGGGAAAAAGAAACTAAATTTTGTGATAACAAAATAATTTTCCTTAAAATGGCTATAATCATTGAGAAATGCAGGTGGGATAGTGTACAATGACTTGCCCATAGGTGGTTATAATCATTGGACCCCTATTATGGCAAACATGATTGATTGGTTGATGATTGAAAATGTGATGATGATAACTTGATACATAGGATAGAGATGAATTGGGACAACCTGATAGTAGGGAGATGCTCATCCAAACTAACAAGGGATGAAATTATTTCATTATTTAATTACTCTGTTTGGGATATGATTGGGATTGGATCAAGATGTTGTTGATGTTAAGGTCAAAGAGATGTCAATGTTTCAATTACTGTGTAGATTTTTTTAAGCTACTTTTTGTTATCGCACATAATGGTAGGCATCATAATATAACACCATGAGTACTTAGACAAAAAATGCATAAAAACTAACTTCCATGATCCAATACTCAATAGAAAATAATGCACCAATGATAAAAATTATGATGGCAATATAAACATATGAATATGGATGGATTCAAGTATAAATGTTCAAGGAATCACCCAATGAATGCACATAGATTGAATCAATGCCAAAGTGTTAAAAGCAAACAAATAGGCACACAAACAACAAATAAAAAACAAGTAAAGAAACAAACATAGAAACAAATAACAGTTAGTCCTAATGTTAGTAGAAACAATGTGATGAGTATTTCCCCTAGAAAATAGGTAAAAACTTAAAAAATAAACATGATTGGGGAATAAAATAAAATGAATGGGATGGTCAAGTTGTATTCATATGGACTAAGCAAGTGGATGTTGCCTACATAGTTCTATGGACATAATATCCAACAAAAACTTTAGGCCAAATGTAGTTCTCCCAAGAACTAAGAAGAAAATGATAAACTAATAGAAAACAAACATGATGGATGTGATGGAATAATAGGAATGGTCTTGAAAAATGGAAAGTGCATGGGATAAAAGGCTAAAAATGAAGGGGAAACTAAGGAATAAATGATTTTCTTATGACTTAGTGAGGGTTCATAGAGTCCTTAAGGCAAATAAATGGTCAATGTTTTTGGTTTTTATAACGATTTTCAATGTTTTTTGAAATTTTTGGAGTATCTCAACTCGATCAAAATAACAAGACACTAAAAAATCCAAGCTCATAAAATGGTGAGAGTGTTGCTTAGGTTTCTCACAAAATGGTAAGAGTATGGCTTAGGTTGCTCACAAAATGGTGAGAGTGTCGGAAAAGGGTGACTGAGCTGACCTCAACAAGTATCAAGTACTGCCTATATAGTCCCAAGATGAGACCTCAAATCACGATAGTTTCTACCCTACAATGGAGGAATATAATGAGTATAGCACACAATTCAAACAAAATAGGCATAGTTGGTATGCTGGCACAATATGGCATAGGAAACGGCTAGTTGGTATAGTCAAGGCATGATAAACAAGTATCACCCCTAGTTTACCCATAGGTGGTTATAAATAGGATATAATAGTATAGGTCAATGATACTAATTTCCCCATAGGTTGTTATAATTAGTAGCATGACAATGAAATAGAATAAAACAAGAAATGAATGATGCAACTGCCAAACTTTTATCTTACTGCTCTAAAATACTACCTCTGTCTGGAATGCTTAAAAGAACTATTGAAACTAAATATGAGTCCTCTTGTTGAAAGTGGTTATGGAACCAATAGAATGAAACCAAGATCAATGGGCCTTATAGGGAGGTATAAAATATCTCTATTGATGGGAAATGTATGGTATAATGATAAATGGTACAAGGAAGAATGATAATATTATAGGACAATTAAAATTAGCCTTATAGATAATACCCCAGGTCACTCAAGAGAAGTAATGCTTGAGGTGTATAATGTTTATTGGCTCATCATGTTTATCTCTATTGAGTGTAGTGAGCCTATATGCTCTAGTGACAAAATTTTCAACAATGATGAAAGGGCATATCCAATTTGGTTTGAACTTGCCTTTATGATTCTTTTCGGCAATGGTATTCTTTTGATTTCCTTTAAGGACAAGATCACCATGTTCAAATTCTCTATGCCTAACACACTAATTGTACTATCCATAGAGGTAGTTTTGGTATGATTTTAGATTGTTTAGTGTGGTTGTGTGTTTCTCATTAAGAAGTTATAACTCTTGTAGGCGAGTTACTCAATAGTTTTCATCATCTAGGACATGCTTCAAGGAGATGCATAGATAAGGAAACTCAACCTCAATGGGAAGAATGGCCTCATTGCCATAAACAAGAGAGTATGGAATGGCTCCTTTGGGGTTACAGTGATTGGTGTGGTTTGCCTAGAGGGAGTGAAATATTTTCAAGTGCCAATCATAGCCAGTATCATTGACAATATTTTTAAGGATGTTGATAATTTTTTTATTGGATTCTTTTGCTTGGTCATTACCTTGTGGGTAATATGTCATGGAAAAATGTTGAGTAATCTTGTACTTAGCACATAGTGATTTGACATCTTTATTTTTGAATGATCCACCATTATCAGATATAATTTTGGAGGGGATACCATAATGGCATATGAGATGGTTAAAAATGAACTTGGAAATGTGCTTTCTAGCCACGTGAGGGGTATAGCTTTGACCCACTTAGTGAAGTATTTGATGGCTGTAAGGATATGTTTATGGATATTGGATTAGGTATGGTTTATCTTCCCAATGAGGTCAAGGCCCCATGTAGTAAATGGCCATGGTTTAAGCATTGGTTTTAGAGTCTTGGCTGAGGCATGAATTAGATTAGCATTCCATTGACATTTTTCATACTTATTCACATATAAGTTGCATATGCATCTCGATACACAAGATATTTTTGGAGAGGACATCCTCATTAGTGTGGGATCTACATACTCCTTCTAAACTTCCCTCATGCTAGTGTAAATTCTAATAAATTTAAATAATGAAGCAAAGTTCCATCAAAACTATGGCAGTAAAGGGTTGATCTAAGTAAGATGTAATGAGTGGTTTGGTGAATTAAGGATTTGGATTGTTTATGTTATAGGTCAAATGGAAAAACATGGTCATGTAAATAGGTGTATAGGTTAGATTACCAAATAGAGTTGGGACCAATAATATCACAGATCATCATGATGGTTGAAAGTGCATGAGCTGACACTAGAAATTTCTCAATGAGGAACTAATGTTATTTATCCATATCTATTTGTTGAATTAGATATCCAATAGTATCCATAGAATCTACGATTATATTACTTACCTTTGGTATATGTTCAAATTAGACATTATTAATCTATTATTTAAGATTGTCGACTATGTCCTTGTATGGCACCAGCTTATCATCTTTGGTTTAAAAGTGGTCTGTAACCTAATTGATGATTAACTAAGAATCACTATAAACCTTGAGATGAGATATGTTCCATTGTATCACTTGGTGAAGCCCTACAACTAATGTTTCATATTTGGCCATGTACATGGTACAAGGAAATTTGATCTTGAATGATTCAGGGATTAGATCCCCTATGGTGTAATAAACAAAAGGCCTACTCTTAATCCATGTGTTGTGAATGATCCATCAAAATATAGATTTTAGGTATGATCCTCAAGAGGTGTGTCAATGATGGTCATAATTTATTCATCAATAAATTGGAATGTGAGTGGTTTTATATTGGCAAGGGGTGGTTTAACAAGTTGATCTATAAGAATTTACCTTTTAATGGATTTTTGGTTGACATACTCGATGTCAAACTCACTAAGAAGCATGATCCATTTATCTATAAAGACTTGAAAATATATTTTAGATAGTATATACTTAAGTGGATATGCTTTTGAGATAACCATGGTCTTATTGTTTAACATATAATGGTGTAGTTTTTGAGTTATGTAGACCATAGCTAAACAGGCTTTTTTAATGGGATTATAATTGTGTTCATACATGACCAATGTATGGCATAAATAGTACATGATACGATCCTTATCATTATCATTATGTTGAGCCAAAAGTGCCCCTAGGGTATTCTTTGTAGTTGATAGATACAACAAAAATGGCTTTCTCAGTATAGGAGGCAACAAAATAGATAGATTCACTAGATAATCCTTTAACAGCTAAAAATTTGATTGGCAATGATCATCCCAATGAAAATTGACCCCCTTCTTTAGAAGATGCGTAAAAGGATGGAATTTATTGACCAATTATGATATGAAGTGTCAGATAGACTAGATCTTGCCCTGTAAACTACAAAGCTACTTCAAATTAGTCAATGGTGACATCTAAGTTATGGCTTGTACTTTAGTTGGATCAACTTCAATACCTTGACAAGACAAGAAATTTACCTGAGGTAATTCAAAAGACACATTAGGATTAATCTTGACTTTGTACTCATGTAGTCTTTCAAATATTTTGTATAGCATTGTTGGATGATCGACACTGGTCTTTGATTTGCCAAGAATGTTGTTGACATAGTCTTCAACAATGTCATGCATCATATTATGAAATATGATGGTCATGGCTCTTTGGTATGTGGCTCCAAAACTTTTAAGACCAAATGGCATAACTTGATAATATAAAGTTCCCCATGGTGTGGTGAATGTTATTTTGTGTTGGTCTTCTAGTGCAATTATAATTTGATTGTACCCTAAAAATCCATCCATTATGGAAAGCATCTCATAAACCATTATGGATTCAACTATATTTTTAATGTTTGGCAAACAAAATTCATTCTTGGGGCACACTTTATTTATGTTATAGAAATAAATATATATTCTTATTCCTTCTAGCTTTTTGTTGACTGGTACAAAATTTGAGATCTACTCTAAATAGTAGATCGACTAAATACACCCTGATTTCAAGAGTTTTTCCAACTCTTTCTTCACTAACATATCAATGCAAGGATGAATCTTATGCATATTTTATTTCATTGATTTGGCATCAAGATGTACTATAAGGTGGTGCATAACTAAGGCAGGGTCTAAACCTAGCATGTCAGAGTAGGCCCATACAAATATGTCAACAAACTCCCTCAAAAGGGTTATAAGGACTTCATGTTACTTTTCAGTAAGGGATGCATCTAGATTGATCAATTTTGGGTCATATGGGAACTTGATGTTAACCTCTATTGTGTCCTCCACTAGAAGGGTTGAACCATCTTTAAGAATAGTGGGCATTGATTTGAACTGATTGGCAATGTTAGAGTCCTCTGTTAGAACTAGCTCTTCAAGTTTTCCTAGGCATGATGAATCAAAATCCCCCAATAGGAAGGATGTCCATGTAATAAACATTTTTATAAACTCTTGAATGATTCAATTAAAGGATTTTTTAATTCAAAATTAAACTCAAACTCATAGACAAGTTCATCATTAGTGGTCTCCTAAGTTATGCTTGAAGAAGGTTGAACACCCCCATCTAATGGCACCTAAAATAGGTTTTCACCACTAGACTATACTTTGTCTTTAATTTTTCCTTAGTCTAAAAGTGCCTCAAATAGGTTTTCACTTTGGGGCCTCAAAGCTTTATTTATTTATTTTTTACTAAGGGTGTTTCACCCATTCTCCAAAATAGGCTTTAGGATCCAACTTGGTTGAGAACCCTAATTTATGGTCCCCCAATGGAACATTGTCCCTAAGGCCTAGGAAATCATAGAAAGACTCATCATTTTGAAACTCATAAATTGACACATTGGATTCTTGTTAGTTCTAGTCTATCAATTGGGCATAATACAATTGAAGTGGGTGGGTTGTGACAATTGACTAGTCTAAGGGTACAAATGAAATAAGTGTAAATAAATTGGTCTCATCTAGGTCATTAAAAAGTCTATGATCAGACTCTGCTTCATTTTCAACATCATCATCACTAGTTGTAGGAATTAGAACATAATTAAGTTATATGGGGTCACCCCCAAGTGGTTTCAATCCAATTTCATAGGGTCCTTTTTATCTAGTCATAGAAATTGGTTCAAGCATTCCTTGTTGATTTGGTTTAAGGCATCCTCCTTCATAGTCTTGATTTGTCATGATCCTATTAGGAATAAGAAACTTTGCATTCTTGTAAAAATAATCCTACTTGTCATTGTACAACCATGATTCATCACCCTCTAAAGGGTCTTTTTCTAGGCCAAATGTTAGTATAAAAATGACAGGTCCTAGACTATAGAGTTTACCTTTGCCCTTTTGTTGCCATTCTAGACAAAATGGCTTGGATTCAGGCCTTCCAAAGGATTTGGGATTCTATGGAAGGTTTAAAATTTGAAAGGTGTCATGGGTCAAATAATCTGATGGGCCATTAGTTGAGATGGTATAATGATTATATATTTTAGGAGGTGTCATGTGGGAAAGTGAATTAAGGGTATTAGGATCAATGCAGTTGTCCTATAATAAATGAAGGAGTATTTTCTTTCCCTTGTCCTATTTTGGAATTGGGTTCATATCAAAATGGTATTTATAGCTCTTGAACTCGGATTATAGATGTTTGTAATTCTTTTATGGATGCAAATATCCTGGTATACAAACCTTCATTCCTGAATGGGAGAACTTGATACATTGGTGCAATATTGATGGGACTACATGAATTTCATATAACCAAAGTCTACCCAAAATAATATTGTATGAAAAATTGAGATATAGAACATGGAAAAGTGTATCATAGGTCAAGGGCTCAAGGATAACTAGAAAATAAATGGTACCTTGTGATTCTCATTCTTCATTATCATAGGCTTTGATGGTTATTGTTTTTGCTTAGAGATCTATTGTCGTGTACCCTAAAATCTTGATTATCTTTAGAGACACTATGTTTAGACCTCATCAATTGTCTATAAGGACATGTTTCACTTTGTGATGCTTTATGAAAAATTTAATGTACAGTGGATTATTATGCAACAGGATAAGGGATGACATATCGCTTTGATTGAAGGTCACTTATTGGGCTAGAGCTAGGTGTCCAACCAAAGCTTGAAATTTGTCAGGGGATATGTCACTTGAAACCATGGATTGGCTAAGGAACTCATTTAATATGTTTTTGTGGATTTTTGATGTGCACAACAAATCTAAAAAAAGAGATTTGTGCTGGGATATTTTGTAATTGTTCCACAATATCAAACTTCTTTTCTTGGTCAGTGTTAAATGGCTTGTTCTGAGATAAAATGGTTGGTTGGGTGATGGGTGAAGTGGTAGATGGATGTGGGCCTAAGATGGTAATATTCAATTGTAGAGTTATGATTGCATAGTTGAGTTAGTATACAGGACCATGATTGTTAATAAATGATGGTGATGTTGAAGGACCAAATAGGATAAGTCTCAGTTGCTAGTGCACTTGTGTTTGGTCATGAGGTAACAATGAGTTATCAGTATAAGGTCCAAAATTAGTAATCCCTACTTGTTGGTATGCTTATATGTTGTCCCAGGTCAAAGAAGGACTATCAATGTGAGTTGGTTTATTGGCATTATTTAAAAAGGGTCTATCTTGATTGGTATTTGATCTCAAATTGATGGAAATGGTAGAAATGAAACCTACTAAAATGTGGCCTATAACCTTTTTGTATTCATGTACAACTGCATGGTAGGTATGTTGGTTGTTACCACTTTGACCTTGGTTTTGTCTATTGTTTGGACATTTTTGGTTTTCCTAGTGATTCTATTGACTCTGTTAGTTTGGCCTTGGTTTTTTATACTGTTATTATTGATGTTGCATTGGTCATTATTGTTCTTGTTGTTATGGTTAGTTTTTATGCTATGTAAAAGGGTATTGATGTATTCCAAGGTTCTGATTGGAAGTGGAAGTACCACCATCCAATGTTATCTCCCCATTATCCAACATATTCTAAATCAAATTTTTGATAGATTCCAAGGTTCTTATTGGAAGTGGAAGTACCACCATCCACTATTATTTCTCCATTATCCAACATATTCTAAATCAAATCTTTGATTTGCACACAATGGCGCAAATTATGTCTATTAACCTAATATTCATAGAATTCATTTTGGTGGTACCAATTAGGATAAGGAATAAACCCAGGATAGTGTTTTAATATATGCCAGCTAATTAGATTAGCAGTAGTGAGCTTGCAAAACACATATTCAATAGGTTCTCCAAAGTCACTAAAAATGCAATGAGTAGGCACCATTATCCTTAGAGGAGGGGCTTATAATGGCAAAGGTTGTTGTGATTATTGTGCAGGCCTAGGCTATTGCACTTGTTACATTTGTTGAAAAGGTTGTGGGTTAGGAGTAATTTACATATTTTGCATGGGCTGAGGACACGGTGTTTTCACTTTTTGGACATATCATGATTTAGTTACTCCATTTCCCACAACATTCTTACTGTAATTGAAAGGCTTGGGTTTTTCATAGTTATTAGCCTATGCCAATTGTAATTCTTGGATTTGGACTTGGTTCTCGATCTAGTTCTAGACGTTTCATTGATTGGTACTTTGATTTTGATTTGATGAGGTAAGCTTGATAATCCATTTGTTAATAAGGGATCATTCAATCAAAAAAAAATTATCAATTATCTCATTAAAAGTGTGTACACATTATAGTTTTAGATGATAAGATATCTCACTATGCAAATTTTTGGTAAACATAGTGACTATTTGTTTTTCTAGTAAAATATGGGTGAATCAGCTTGAAAGGGATCTCCATCCTTATAGATAACTTTCAAAACTCTCACTGGCCTTTTTCTTAGCTTGCATCAAGTCAACTAATGAAATATCATGCTCAAGATTATATGAGAAGTGTTGCAAAAACTTATCTAAAAGATCATCAAATTTTGATACTAAATTCTTGGGTAAATTTAAAAACCACTCCAAGGCTTGTCCTACTAGACTCCTTAGAAACAATAGTAATAGGTACATGTCACTATATACCATTAGCTAGCATGTGATGAAGAATTCTATCAAATGATCCTTAGGGTCACCCTTCCACTTGTATTTGTCAAATTTTGGTGGTTCATACCCTAGAGGAAATGGTATCTGCAAGTAGTCTATGTTAAATGGGTAAGAACACATGTCATCCAACTTGAAATTTTTGGTTTGTTTTCTATATTGGACATTTGAAATAGTATTCTTCATTTATTACAATTCTTGAACTAGGAAACTAGAGGGAATATTAGTTTTAGGTGGAGGCTGGGCGGTCACAAGTGGATTAATTTGATCGAGGTATAGTGGAGGTATATTTTTACTTAGAATGTTTCTTTGGTTAGGGAATGGACCAAGAATATTCATGCATGGATTAGGGTATGATTATTGAAATTGCCCTTTTGATTGTGTAATATTCTAGTTGGGGTTTTGGATATGGGCCTAATTTTGGGTAATTATGGTTGAGAGGGAAGGATTTGGATAAGATTGATGTACTATGTCTATTGAGTTTGAATAGGGATATTTTATTGACTAGTCAAACTTTTCTTATTTATGGGTACTTGTAAACCAATACCCTATCATTAAGCTTGTGGTACGCTATGGCCAATAAGCAATTAGTACCTAGTCGATACTTGAGGAACATTGGAACCTCTAGGTTATATAAATCTTTATTGGGGAGTTGATCCATTTTGAAGGTTGGGAATTTTTTGTTGACTAATATTTACATGTTGTTGTTTAGGAATTTTTTTGTTTTGAATTGGCATATTAATATATGATAAAAGAGGTATGTTCGTTTCTACCTAAAGAGGTGGAACATTGGTTGCCCCTTGTTGAGGTGGTAATATATTCTACCTCTGTTATGTTGATATATTGTATGATGCCTATTATTATGTAATATTACTCATCATCTATTAGGGAGGATTAAAATTCATCACATTTTATTATGGTGTGGCATTGGTCATTGGATAACTACCTAATTTTATTAGTTGAGTGCTTGAAGAAGTATCTAGACGAGGATTAGTGGTATTTGTTTGAGATTGGGATGTAAAAAATCCTACTCCCTAATTTTGATAACCACTAATAGTGTTAGTTAAAGGCACATTTATTTACAGACTATTGGTTTGTGTATTTACACCACTTTGGTTTAGAATAGACTTTACTTGGGCATTATGTACTATGTTTTGGTAGAAGTATAAGACACTTCTTGGATGGTTTGGGTATGGAACATGTTGTAAACTAAAGTATTTTACATAAATGAGTCTACACATAAAAAAATTTAACCAATCAATTTTATTAAAACTCCTATTGAAGGAGCTAAATCAATAAGAGGCTTGTTTGACATGGTCATATTATTAAAATTATGTGCTAAGTTAAAATAAGTTTTGTATGCTATTTGCATCTATAGAAAGTGATGCTCCATGAGGCCTTTTCCTTTAACAAGCATATTAGGGTCTTGATATGTCATTGGGGCTAGATCTATAGGGTTGATATAGGTAGCCTATTGACTATACAGTATGTTGTGAGGCATTCTTACTAAACTTGACAAATTCTCATGGGGGAAGTCTATTGGAAACTTAGCCCCTACTTCTATAGCTCTGACCAAAATCTCATCCTTGTTTTCCAATAAGTGACATTCAAAAAAAGTCATATGTTGATGGTGTAGAAACATAGTATAGTTGTTGAGGAAATGGTTCTTCAATTATAGTTACCATAGCTAGGTACTTCTCTTTTTGTTCTTGATCCTGCTCTGAGTATGGAGGAGTGTTAACCAAATAATGAGCCAATGGGTATTGGTTTTGTTCCCTCCTTTGAGTGTTATAAGATGGATAAGGATGTCTCATAAACAACATTGTCTGCATAGGGGTCTTGAACCGTTACTTCTTGGATCTCACATTACTAAGCCCTAGATTATACATGACACCACTATAAGTGCAGGAATACATGTTGGGATCCATACTAAAAAATTTTCTATCAAATGGAACAGAGTTATACAAACTCTAAAAAATAATGTTGAAATCTTTAAACTTAGTCTAACTTAGTCAAAAGGATGGATATGTATATCCAAAAAGGTTTATGAAATGTTTTTTGATAAAATAAGTTAACATCAAATGTCTAACATTACATGTCTCATATAAAAAGGTCAAGTAGATGAACCAACAATCAAAATGCCAAACTCTAGGGTAAAAGTTTTTCAAATGAGTCTAATCTAAAAAAACAAGAGTTGATAGGAATGTTGGCCAAACCTAACTTTAAAATCTAGGCTCAAACAGGCTATGCTAGGACTTTTTTCCAATGGCATCAAAAGCTAGACTTTAAAGATGAGATATTTAATCTAACAGGTTTGAAACACTTCTAACAAAAATTAGGAGTTTGACTCTTGGACATAAACTTTGATCAATGGGTATGAGGTATGAAACAAAAGGCACTTAGAGATAATTTATTTTCTCCAGAATAATGGCACAAAACTAGACTCTTTTGACCAATAAACTAGACAAAAGTGAATGGCATAACTCTACTAGACAAAAGGCTCACAAAGAAAACTCAAACTAGTTTAAATTTGGAAAAAATGGACTTTATGTAAATAGGTCTAAAAAACAAATTAAACATTGTAACAATGATAAAATGATCAAAAGATGTGACAAATATTTTCTTCAAGACTCTAAGATAAAAGGGTTTAACATGATTATGGCAATGTAACACTACTCTCCTCAACTTAAATCATAATACACATAAAGTTTGACAAATCTCTAAGGCAAAAGTATTGTATCCAATGGACTCAAGACTCAATTTACTATGGCACAAAATGAATGGTAATAGGCAAGTTAGTATGAAATGTGGTATAGGACTCAAAGCATGAGCAATATGCAAGATGACTTAAGTCCTACCAATGATGACACTGATATTGAGTATAAAATGACTTTCAATCCAAATTATAAATTGAATCCAAGTTCCCTCAAGTTTAGTGAAAATAGTGAACCCAATTAACACATCAACCTTATGAACTTATAAAGGTTCAATTTTGAATTTAAATTATCAATTAAAGACATAATAAAAATTTGGCCAATGATATAGACTCAAATGGGTATCATAACTATGCCAAAAATGGATGATATGACACATTTTTTTAGATGACAAATTTGAATAAGGAAAAAGATGATTTTGACTTGGGCATCATAACACCTCCTTGTTCAAAAAATATGGTGGACAATGTGTTTGGTTTATGATTTTTATTAACAATCAAGTTTTGACTCCAAACAAGACCAAATAATCTAAGACAAAGATAAAATCAACAAAGTAATCATCATAATCCCTAAACTGATAAGGTTGCATGATATTGTTGAAGTCCATCTTTATACATACACTTGAGAGGAAATTAATTATTTATTTAAAATAAAAGTGCATTATATAGTAGGGTTTTTACACCAACCCCCTCTCTTTCAAGTGATAATGTGGTGACATGGACTTTGGGGCACACTTCGCATCAACAATACTTCCATAGCAAGTGGGTTTTGTCTAAAACTCTAAAATAATCAACTATCTAGCTGGATTACATGTCTACCAACATTCACATTAGCAAAAAAGAGAATCAACATGTCATTTGGGTTCATATCATATGGATTATTTTAAAAAGGTCTTGCCCTATCTACAACCACTACATCTGTCACTCACTCAGTGTAATGCAATGTCTAATATGCTCAAGCATCTCAGGCTTCGCCTCTACTAACATATATGATTTAACCACTCAAACCATCATCCCAATGAGGGTATCTTAATTTATATAACCCCCCTCCCCCTATGGAGAGGGGTTGAATATGATGCTGGGAGATGAACCCTTGAGTCAAAGCTTCCCTATAGAACTTATGGGAGGTAATGAAGTCCCCCTCACAAGCCAAAATATATAAAATAAAAACTAAGTATAAGAGTTTTATGGTTATTTATAGATCATCTAAGCCATTCAGATCTTAGAGAGAGCCTTCACAACATCTCTTTTACACCTTTGGACTAAGGTATAAGTTTGTAATGAATGTGGCATTTTTGATCCCACAAGTTTCCTATAGGGGATCAGGGAAGAGCATACACACACAACCTCCTTTTTTCATAAAAAAATATAATTAAGCAAACAAAAATGACTTCCATAAAGTAAAGACCTTTGAAGTGAGCCCAATTTTAAAGTAATAAATTAAAAGATTTGATGTTGTTCTTTGGCCCCTTGGCCTTAAGTCGAAAAAACTTGTAAAGAACAACTACAAAATGTTCAAATAAACACCCTAAATTTTTTTAAGCACTAAATAGAAATTATTAATTCTTTTTAAACATCCAAAGGAGGTTTTAAAATAATTAATTAAGTATGATTTGGAACTTCTCAAGTAGGTCCTACAATAAAATTGTCATATTATTGTTTATCTTAGAAGCTCTTTTGTGGATGAGACAAACAAACTTAAAAAGTAAGCTCTCAAGTTTGTGTTTCTAGAAAACACAGTGACTATCGATGGTCACTATTTTACCATCAATGATTCTTTCCTAACCATCGATGGTCGATGCTTTACCAACCATTGGTGGTTAAAACCAAATTATCGGCAGTTACCTATCAACCTAAAGGCATCAACATTCTTGGACAAAAAGAAAACTTGTTAGCTTATTAGAACAAAAATTCTTAAAATAAAAGATTTTATATCACAAAATAAAACCTGACCAGAGACTCAAACATCCAAATTGTTAGCAATAAGTCGAATAAAAGCTCAAAAATGAAACTTTTTTTTAAAACAGGTTTTCCTGTACAACCCAACTGTCGATGGTTGGACCTAACCATCAATGGTTATACATGACCATCGATAGTCCTTATGTAAACTTGTGAAGATGAAATATGGCCAAACAAAGTTAAAAAAATAATTTAAAAAAAATCAAGCCTCCAAATCTCAGTTTAAGACATACACATTGATATTTTTGGTACATGAAATGCATTGGGTTCCACCGATCATGCCATTATGTGATCTAGGATTTTGACTCAAGAGAGAGGGTTAAATCAAGAGTTAGTTTCATAATGAAATCAAAATTAAAATAACACACTAACAAACATGACATCTCTAGGCCTAAACACAAGGGGGAGCTTAGTAACAAACATGCATATGAAAACAATAACTAAAAAATGAAAGAAACATTCCTTCACCTTCCTTGGAGCTTCCAAATTATTCATAGAGTGTCTTGCTCAGCTTGTGCTTCAAATGTCTTTGGCAATGGAACTTTGGGTATCTCCACCTCCTCTTGGCATCATTGACTTTGTGGCTTTGGCTTGTGACTTTAGCTTGTGGGTTCTCTCAATAATTTGGCATAATAACACTATATCAAATGAATTTTTAAATTATTTTAGCATTATGAGTTTACACCAAAATAGATTTTTTGAATTATTTGGGCATGATAACTTTGGATTTTGAGAGTTTAAAATTATGAGTGTGAGACCTTCTATTTATAGATTTTTCTATTTGATCATAATGAACCTGAACCATCCATCTCAAGATGAAGATGTGTGGTTAAGAATCCATTCAATTTTAGAGGCTAAAATCAATAAATGCCCTCATAAATATTTGGGATAAAGAGGCATGAGAGGGCTTAATCAAAAATTTGTTACAATTAAGGCTTGTAGATGCCACCCCATAAAAGACCTCACCTAATGATGCAGATATTAGAAACCAATTTTTATTAATGAAAAATTCAACATGTTCCATAGAAAATTAACTTAAGCTCTTGATTCAAATTAATTAGTCTTAAACATGATTTATCAATTTTGGTACAAATCTTGAAAATTGGTGCCCAAATTAATCAAATTAGTCAAAATGTTGTATTATTGGATTAAATTTTGATTGGATTAGAATTGGAAGGTGATGTTAGATGTGTTGGATCCATTATCCCATTTATGATGTTGCCAACACAAAATAAAAAGGGCATGTATCTCGTATAATAAATTTGGTATAAAAGAGCAATCCAGAGCACCTAGGTATGAAAATATCATTTTGACTCAAAATGATCTAATCAAACTTAGTTATCTCATAAAATGCATTGACCCATTTAGAGATACATTGGCCAAAATCAGCTCTTGTATATGATAGATTCAAATCATTTAGCAGGTTTTAGTGTTTTTGGACCAAATTGTGATATTTGATTAAAAAATTGGTCTGAAGCTCAATTGCAGGTCATTGGTGGTCTATTTTAGGTGTCTACATGAATATGAAAGATATAAATAAGACAAATGGCCAATTTTGCATAATTAAAATATAAATACATATATGCCTAAAAATTGACTTGAGATCTAAGTCTACTATACAGTAGAATACATGTAAATATTTATCTATATCTAACTATGTTGTTGACATGGCACTACCCAAAGAAAAAGGGTGTCACATGCTTGATGTATCAATTAAATTAATATGAAGGTTTGCATGTACAAAGTAATTGAAGTGCCAACTACCAAGTGGCACTACTAGGCCCAATAGAACTATGTACCATTATATAAACTATCACATGATTATAAGTGTTTGTAGGTGGTATTCCCTATAAGTGGTACATGTTTCTAAAAAATTTCTAGCTTAATTATTATATAATAATTTTTATTAGCATGTTTCTCAAAATTTAGTAACTTATTTATTATATAATATTTTTTTTTCAACATCTTATTAATTCTTTCCATGACAGGGAACTCCATGAATCACTTGAAATAATAAATCTTATTCAAAAAAACAATGAAATGAAAGAATTTTTAGTTAATGTTAAAATTTCTAGATTTCTTATTTAAATTTCATAATTTTTAAACCAAAATGAAAACTCTTAAAACTATTTTTTTACCATCTTATTCATTAGATGTCATGTCTAGTTCTTTTAGTACAATTTTTTTAATTTTTAAAAAATAAAATAAAAAATTATGTATACATGTGTTTGTTAATAGTATTTATGAAACGGCATGAAATATCTTTTAAAATTTTAGAATTTTACAACATGATTACATTGAAATTGAATTAACATCTAGTTCATCATGAAGGGTTTTACCATGGCTCCCTTATTGTGGTAAAGTAGGGCCCACAATGAATTTGATCTTTGGATGTCAAGGCCAATTGATGTGACTGAAATATTGGACATTTAAAGTACCCATCAAGAAACAACAAATATTGCATTTATTTTTTACCACATGAACAAAGAATGGCATAAAAAGTGTCACTAAGTGGTTGGTTTCAATTGTATTAAGTAGATTGTTGTATTACAAAGTAATTAAATTCCCTAGTCACAAAGTAGTTTTGTATTGACAGTATAATTATATAAATATGAACCATTAATTTTATGTAAAGTCATAGTTTTTAATAGAATATGGAATAATATCACTAATGCTAGGTTCTTTAAGCACGTGATTTAGGAAAGACTATTAATATCATTCATTTATTAGTTAAAAATAAATATTATTAATATTGGATAATCTAATCATGTGGTCTAGTTAAAAGAGATATCATCTATTATGTAATGTCCACAAACTAGATTTAATTAATTCAATTCTATACAATTAAATATAAAATATTTACTAGCAAGACTAGTCACGTTACAGTTCTTATACTTATAGATAAATATTCAATCCTGAACAATTTTTAATACAAAGGCAAAAACTAATAACTATGCAACTTTTGTTAAATCAAGAAAAAAATATTTATTTTAAGCTCAATCGCTCTTTCTAATTTATTCCATGTTAATTAACTTACATGTTAGTAGATGTCTTACACAACATAATTATCATTACTAATATATTATAGATATTTTTCTCGAAAGTGTTGTTCCACTTTCACAAATCTAATATAACATATATATTTTTAAATTGATATATCTTGACATCTTTTACATAGATTTGTGTAATATATGTATGCTAGTTTAATTAATTTTAAAATGTTGACTTATTTCTTTCTTTTCTCAAAATAAATTTATTTATATTCAAAAGTGGATGTGTTATGGACATTTTTACTATATTATTTTAAATTATTAGTGTATGCACTAAATTATGCTCGCCTCACTAATTATACTAATTTATGTTAATTTAATCTAATTCTTATATGTCCTAGCTAAAATAACTAATTACCTAACAATTTCTATCCTATTCTTATATCCCACAAACCTTTACCCCATCCGAAAACCAATTAATCTCCCCATTAAACCCCTAATAGAGCCTATTACCTACTAACCTATTCCCTAAACTAACTAGCCAATTTAAAATTTATATTTATCCAACTACCACCCTAGCAACTCTACCACCTTTGTCATTCCTACATCCCTATGAACCTTAAATCTCATTAACTCCCATCAAATCCCCTATTATCTCTTAAGCTAATTAAGAAGCATCTAGAAATGGAGAAGCTCCTCCAAAGTTCTAGAAGTCTCTAAACTAGAGACTTCTAAATGATTTTTAATTTCCTTAAAATTCCCTCCGTTTTCCTAAAAAGGCCATGCTTGGGCCATAGCCAAGCTAATAGAAAACCATAAGCTAACTAGAACGCCATCAAATCATCACTCTGCCACTATCATTAGCATCCACAGTAGCACGCTAGTATTTAGCCAAGCCACTATCCACTTCACACAACCATTGGAAGCCATTATCAAGATCTTGCAAGCAATTCAATAATTCAAAGTTTGACATTAAATAATTCAAGTGCAAATTCTAGAATGGAGGCATAAAGAGGTAAAAAGGATGGTAAGCATTTTCTATTTATTCCAATTTGTCTCTTTTATCCATTCCTATTAGTGTCATTAAGTTTTAGGTTTTTATTTCTAATTTTGATAATATTACATAAATCTAAAATTTGGTGCACATTTATTATCAAAAAACTAAATTTAAACACATCAATGTATTAATTAATTATTATTTTTAATTAATATATATTTTATATTGATAAACATTATTCTATAAAAGAGATATTTTTACAATTTATTAAAATAAAAAATAAATTTCTAATTAAAATTGTGTAAGAAATTATTTATCAACATTTCAACACTTTCTCAAAATTATCATCAAAATGAAAAAAATTACTTTTTTAATAAAATAATAATTTAAAACATTTCATTTTGTAATTAAAAAAAGTCTATTTAAAATTATTAAATTTCAAAAAAAAAGAAAATAATTATTCGTACATACAACCTATGAACAAAGTGTTATGACAGTGTTAAAAGCATTCCACCCAACCACCTTAAGTTCAAGCAGTAGCCGTCCTAAGAGTTCAGCACCTCCCAACATCAAATAATTCAAAAATAATAATAAAAATAAAAATAAATAAATAAAAATAAAAATAATTCCAAACATGAATAACATACCCACGGTCACCCCTGCTTTAAAATGGCGGACCCAAACAATGATAGAAAATCAATTTAACCGTCGAATGGGAGAATCATTTTATGATGAAAAGACACGTGTCAATCACAACATGGAGGGAACAAAGTGAGATGAACCTACACTCTCTCTTTTCTTTTTGACTGCTGCAAGAAAACCCTCAGTCTCTCTCTTTACTTTTCTTTTCTTTATATAATTTTTTTTTTTTCTTTTTTAATTATAATTTGAACACTTTAAGGAAACCCTCACTCAGTCTTTTCTTCTCTCTTTCCTTTTTAACTGCTGCAGCAAAACCTTCACTCTCCTTTTTTCTTTCTTCTTTCTTTACTCTTTTCTGTTGTCTCTGTATTTATTCTTTCTTTTTTTATCTCTTTCCTCTCTACTCTTTTCTGTTGTTTTCTCTGTACTTATTTGGCTTGGTGCATGTCGGAAGTGTCTGTCTTCATTAACACAAGACGGGAAGAAATTGTGCAACAGGTATTTTTATGACATTACTCATTTGCTTTTGCTTCAATATTGTGAATGTCAATGCTCGGTTTCCTTATTTGAGGGAGGTGGTGACTCAGGTGGAGTTCTATATGCATCACGTTGTATCGACCGGGAAGAGTGCAATGGTAGTTCAGGTGGCACCACAGAAGCCGATGATCTTTTCTGGTGGAGTTTCTTATTCTGGTCCAGTGTATGAGATCGATAACCCTCTAACTGAGACTCCCGACCCCAAATCAAGGGTGTTGGGGAGAGCACAGGGGTTGTATTCCATGTCATCACAGGGAGAATTCAGCCTGCTCATGGCTCTCACTTGCTCTCTAGACAGTGGAAAGTACAACGGCAACGCATTGAGTGTTGCGGGGAAGTGCATGCCATTACGCGAACAGAGGGAGCTGTCAGTTGTGGGAGGAATTGGGCGCTTTCGCATGGCTAGAGGGTACCCACACCCATTCCATTCAAGGCCCGAATGCTGTTATTCGATACAATGTCACCGTCTTCCACTATGCCCCTTAGTTGTGCCTTAAACTATTCATACTGTTTCTTATATTTTCATTACGAGACGTTTTTCTTTAAATAAAGCTTTTTCTAGATTGAGACTCTAGAGTTGAAAGTTATGGATAAATATTTGTTGGGCTGTGGTCTCGTAGTTGAGATGGGGTATTGCAATTAGGAGAGCCATTATTCAAACCCTAACATACTTGTCGCTTTTGTGTGTGCACGCGTGGGAGTGTATTTGAAACATAAAAGAGTTGAAGGGTTTTAAGTGTTCTCATGTTACTGTCATCTTTCTTTTGCTTTTGGTTGTTAACGAGTGATGTAATGTAATGTATGTTATCTTTGTGTTTTCATGTTATAGTCATTTTTCTTTAGCTTTTGATTGTTGTTATGTGATGTAATATAAGTTTTTACATAAATAGTTTATAAATCAGCTTTTGATTGTTATTATGTGATGTAATATAAGTTTTTACATAAACAGTTTATAAATCAGTTTTTAGTTGTCATCTTATGGTGTAATATAAGTTTCTATATATAAACAATTTTATAGAGTTATTTTTGGTTGTTATCATGTAATGTAATTATGTCGAGAGGTGCTCTTATAGTGGTACATGTGGAGAGTGTTGGAACGCTGTAATGGCATAATTTTGTTCATTTTTAATAATCGGCATTAAAAAAAATCAACTTTCAATAATCATAAAAAATTAATGACCGGCATATTAAAAACAAATCACTTTTAATAATTGTGAAAGATATAATATAATAAACATGAACTCGTCTGATCAAATCCAATCTACAAGCAGGTATTCATTTTTATCCCCAATGAAAGGCCCATTTCTTAGTCTCGAGTAATATTGAAATACATCCAAGAAACCTAGATTTTGCACTCACTGATCTTGGATTCCCCTTATGAAAGAGCTATTGCTTGATTGTGTTCATTATATAATAGTAGGATTTTTAATAAACTATAAAACTTAATGTCATACAAATTGAGTCTAATGTTTATGCAAAAACATTGTACAAAAACTTCTCATCAGTATTAAATTTTGATTCATACAATTAGATAAAATCAAAAGAATAATTATACATTTTTCACAACTGCTTATTTTATGCATGGAGAACAATGGAAAGCAAAAGAAATAAGATGAACTTTCATTATAGATGTCCAAAATCCTCGAAACCAAGTTCAAAATTAATACTAATTTGGGACATATCAACATGGAAGACTTTTTGAATAGAATCAATGGGGTGCATAAAATGGATTATGGTCGAAGTATACATGATAGTAGATTAACAAATGCAACTACTTTTCCAACTTCAATGCAATGTCCAAAATTAGTCTTGAACATAGCTAAACATATGACTTTGAGAAAAGGTAGGTTTTGAAATCCAAAGAAAACAAACATTGAGAAAGACATAGAGGAGATGATAGTGACTAATTATAGTCTCAAGAGGATAACATTAGGAGAAGTAACAAGAGAAGGTGCCATCCATAATATCTGACAAACTATCAAAAAAATCATCAAGAGGTCAAAGCAAGACAAGTTGACCTAAGAACAACTCAAAGGATAAATCAAAAAATTGGCTATGTCAATTACCTGCTCAATCTTGTTGAGATTCCTGTAACAACATAGGTTGAAGTTACTACTCAATTTCCAGGAATAAATTAAGAGTCTATTGCCACTATCAACAAACATAACACCTCTGGGAAAAAACTTGAGGCATGGTTGGATGGCTTCCTCATAAATGGAATGAAATATATTGAAGAAGTCATGAGATTTTATGGCCATATTGATCAAGAATCACAAGACATCCACAAATAGATCAAATCCCATACTATTGATCTGAAAGTGTGGAAATAAGTGATTGGAGATGTCAAATAAATGATTCTGATTAAATCTAAGGTCATGGTAGAAGGAGGAATATTCAATAAATAACAAGATGTTGTAACATGTAAATGGGTATAATATACACTCCAAAAGATAGAAATCATTACCAAATCTATCGAGGAATTGAATGAAAACCTATGCATGGGTGAAGATAAGCTTAACTTGATCTCCACCATTTTGGATGGAATCCATTGTAGATTGTACAAAGAAGATGGTCTAATGCACATACAATAGATGAACTAAAATCTCAATTTCAAAATGTGAGCAAGGAAGATCTCCTTAATGAAGGTAAATTTACCAAAACCACAACGACTACTCTCAATTAAATCCACATCTCTCTAGAAGGGTTTAGTACTCAACTAGAATATTTGTCTCAAGTTTAATGCACCTTGACATTTACACACGATGTTGCCATGTGATAGTTGTAAAAAATAATGATGTACTTAAGAGATTTCAAAAATACAAAGTTGTTCATGATAAGGAGCAAGTTAAGAAAGATCTATCTACTGCCAATCCATCTGCCACCACCTTGGAATCATAGAAAACTTCTTAGTAAAATCTAAAGTTTCTCTTTTCCATTTTTTGCTAGTTTTTATTTTAGGAAATTCATATTTTTCTTTTTGTTAAATTCTAAATTGTAAAAAATAAGATAAGATAAAAATGAGAATATGAAAGGTCACATGGAATGTGAATGGTCAGCCCCTTAAATTTTGTTATAAATACTAGACTATTATAAAAGGGATTTTTGATGTCCATAGTTTATGAATCTTAAAGAGGAAGAAGAAGGAATCTTTATGTTCAGTCTTTATCCAAAAACGAGGAATTACTTGAACCTTGTGTTTAGTTGTTTTCTCAATGGGTATGTGTTTTTCTTATGTTGATGCATGTCTCATTGTTTCAAGCATGAATCGCATTTGATCTCCTAAAGTAAAATATTATTTCTTTATTATTCTATCATTCCAATGAATGAAATCTACATTTTCTCACTCACCCATGACACTTTATTTTTATTTTTTTCTATTGACTGTTGTCATTACACCCCCATTCAACTTGTAAATAATTAGAATAGTACTACTTCTTTCAATAAAGGGAACCTCCACTCATAATAGAGGAAAGACTTCATCTCCTAAATTACTGTGAATCCCCTGATTTGTTATGAGGTACCAAATATTTCACCAACAATATTCCACGGATGGATAATGCCATCAAAATATTTTTGGAAAAAATTGACTTGATTTTCACTTTTTTAGTCTAAGGTGTCCATATTTGTCCCTCCATCCAACCATATTACACGGATGGATAATGCCATCAAAATATTTTTGGAAATTTTTGACTTAATTTTCATTTTATTAGTCTAAGGTGTCCATATTTGGCCCTCCATCCAACCATAAAAACCCATGCATATGTGGAGACCCTCTATGTTTCCATTCATATCTATACCATAAATCTTTTACCTTCATAAAATTTTGTAGTATCTCTTTTCAGAACACTATATTGAAAATGTGCATATAATAAACAACTATATGTGGGTGGTCAATTATGTTTTGTCATCACTATCTTTGTGCTTCAAATGGATCTATAAGTGGAGTTCCTAGAATTAGTGCATGGAGGTCTAATCCATACATATGTTCTATAGTTAATGTAAATAAGATGGTTGGTGTTCCAATTTTATGCAATAGGTCAATTAAATCTACATGACACTTTGTTCAATAGTAATGTGTGCCTCTTAGTGTAGTTTCATATCACATCAAGTGATTGACAAGATGATATTCTAGCATATCATCCATGTTTTCACATAATTCATCAATTTTAATGAATAATTCTTGAAGGATTTTCTTTACAAATATTGCTGATGATTTTTGTGTTCAATTTCACATTATCCTATTCATGGAAAGATACCTAAATCGTGGTTGTGTCCTAAAATGATTATCTTGATATCAAATGAAATGTTTCTCATATTCATGTAAATGTATGCATCTTATTCATGGTTCCACTTAATCACACATTCCATCAGGTAATAGAGTTGGGAAAACCATGTCTAATAAACCTTTTGATATATATTCTTTCAATAGAGATGTACCAATTTATTTCCAAGTTATTATTTCACCAAGATCTATGTTCATATTTTACCCAAGCTTGAATCACTTCCATTTATCTTAGGTAATTGGGTGGTTTGGTGTCTATCGATGATGTGTGATCTATAATATTTATTTTGTCTATCTCAAGTTCTAGACCTAGAAAAACACATTCATTGAAATTTGTATTAAATTCCATGTTGACAAAGTTTAGTTTTTTTTAATACATTTATAGACTTATTGTATGAGAGATATTTTATTGTTGTTTCATCAATATTCAGAACTCTGTATAGCTAATCATGTTTAATATTATATTTAAGTGCATTATATACTTGATCTTTATTCACAATTAAGTTTTAAGTAGTTCCACATTCTTGCTTTCTTAGTATTATGATAATCTCTATATCTGAAATATGATGTATTTTTTTTAAATATCTTTGTTTTCTATTGGAAAACAAATGTTATGTCCTTTGTATTTCTATTTCCCTCCTATTTCATGAGTTACTTGAATAATTATATTCACATGGGTGATCAACATCTCTTTCACTTGAATCAAGTTTTCTTGTTCATGTGGTTGGTGCCCAAGATCCATTTTATTAGCTTCAAAATAATTATGGTCACATTTCTCTTGTCAACATCTAATATGAACAGGTTGTTTAGTAGCTTGACAAATATCCATCCCAAGATAAAAATCTTGATAGATATAACATATATGTGGTGAAGCAAGTTTGTTTAACTCATGTCAAAACAATAGTTCTATAGTCTTGAAATCAATCTCAACATTTTTTTTGTATTAGGTTTCTTTTTATTGGAAATTTGGTTTGGACCCTTGAATTTTAGTTGGCCTTCTCTCTTGTGGCAATTAATTATTTTTTGATTTATTTTATTCTTACTTCTTTCAACAATGGTTAATTCTATTCAATTTTACATATGCCCTGGAATATCTTCATATATGTTAGCAAAATTTAATTCCAAAGAATCTATCAATCTTTCCACTGGGGTTCCTAGTACTCACTTCATGTAACTTTCATTTTCACTAAAAAACTAGATAGTGATTTAGGAAATGTCCATCATATGGCCTACTTATGTATCCATTATAGTTTTTTCATCAAAATCAACATCATCATTAGAATTTGTGAGACGATGTCTTTGTACAACATTTTGATTACATTATCATAGTTCTCTTTCTACATCAATCATTTGATCTACATGTATTTATATTTATAATCTTCTTCTCAATATAAATTGGTCTTAATGAGATGTTTGTGCATGATGTGATATCATATGATTTGCATGTTCCATCATTTATGGTTCTAGTTCTTCGAATGGACAATCGACTCTATGTTTTATATGACATTGTTTTTCATACACATATTTATTTATTCTCTCATCATCTATCATTTGTACTTGTATTTTTTATCTTTTGTATTCTCTAACATATTATCTTCTTCATTCTCTGATTTGGTCTTCATATTCCTTATTTTGTGCCTCATTTTCAAAATGCTTTTTTGGTCAAGCCATATTCCCTACATATAAATTAAAATACATATATAATTTTAATATATCATAAAAATATATAATAAATTTTTATTAACATAATATCTTAATATCTAAATATTACATTATAAATAAGTTGGGTATGAAAATTGGTCATATCTATTTACCTTATGATTTATTAAAAAAAATTCAAAAAACCTAAAAATAATACAGATGTAAAAATATACATAGAAACCCTATAATTATAAAAAAGATATTAATAAAATATTTTACTCAATTAAAAAAAATAAAACCTAAAAAAATAAAGATTACACCATTATAATAAAATACATAATTGTGTTATACATATAATTATTTTACAATACATAGGGTAAGTGCACAGAGTTGGGGGACAATTCAATGGATATTTTATGTAACATGATCATGTTAATAAATAACAAAATCACATTATTTAATTAACATGATCACATTATTTAAATTATGGCTCAATAATTACCAAGCTATAATGCAATCACATTAATATATAATGTGATCGCATTAATAGATAACATGATCATGTTAATATATAACACAATCACGTTAATAGACAACACGATCATGTTATTGTAATACAAAAATGTGATCATGTTACTATTTTTTTCACATTTAAACAAATGGAGAAACTGTTGGTTAATAGGTAATGTGATTGCATTATTCATAACATGATCCTGTCCCTATTATTTTTCACATAAAAGCATGTGGGATTTGCACATGAAGGCAACTTTGGCTAGAAGACTATATTTACTACTCTAAATATATTGTTACATTTGTTTTCTTATACTTTAAATTTATTTTAGTAAATATAATAAATTAGGGTCACTCAACATCTGATAGAGTTGGTCTCACAGCTACACGCCTTATAATGTGGAAATTTTTTTTTTCAAAATCTAATCAGGTTATTACTTAGGTATTTTAAGTGTCTAAGTATTAAACCTATGGATTTCAAGACATAATTTTTTCGATTGATATCCATTTTTGGTAAATATATAGTCATTTTTTAGGTTTGTGTGCCTTCTATATTGATTCACGGCATTTATAAGAGTCTTGGGTTTGTCAAAATTGAAGTTTGCAAACCACTCACTTTAAAATTGAGGCAAAGTGGTGTGATTGTGGTAGCATAGGTCACATTGATGACTACACACATCAAATGACCATTTTGTGTTAATTTCACTTTTTCATCATCCCTGATCACTTCCTACTCATGCCTTATCACCCCTAATCACTCTCTCATCATTATTAGTTATCCTTAATCACTCCCTCATTAAACCTCACTTTCCTTAATCATTTATAATCACTCCCTCATCATCCTTGATTACTCCCTCATTGACCCTCACTATCCCTCATCTTCTCTAATCACTCACTCCTCATCCCTCACCATCCCTCATCACACCCTCATTGACCCTCACCATCTCTCATCATATTTAATCACTCCCTCATCATCCCTAATCACTCCCTCATTGTCTCTCACCATCCCTCATCATCCCTAATCACTCTTTCATTAGATATCACCATCCCTAATCATCACTTCATCATCCCTAATCACTCCCTCCTCATCCCTCATTAACTCTCACCATCCCTAATCATCACTTCATCATCCCTAATCACTCCTTTATTGACCCTCACCATTCCTCATCATTTATAATCACTCCCTCATCATCCTTAATCACTCCCTAATGGACCCTCACCATCCCTCATTATCCCTAATCACTATTTTGTCATACCTCATCATATTAATCACTTATTCCTCATCTCTCATCACCTTTAATCACTCCTTCATTAATCCTCACCATCTCTCATAATCCCTAATCACTCCCTCATCCTCCCTAATCATTCCCTCATTGACCCTCACTATCCCTCAGCATCCCTATTGACTCCCTCATCATCTCTACTCAATTACTTCTCATCCCTCCACATCCTTAATCACTCCATCCAATACCTTAATGGTTATATTTTGTTTGGGTTTAAAAATTTTAGAAGGTTACGAGTGGAGAATTGAGTGTTAGCTTAAAAAATAAGACATAATGATCAAAATGATGTGGAGGAAAATTTGAAACATAAATATTTAACACCTATGATAAAATATGGGCCTATTAGAAATGATTTAATTCATAATTTAAAATCCACCAAAAAAATAGAAGCAAGTAAAACCACCATAGCACCAAAAATGGGTAGTAAATACATGAGGATCATCAAGATATGTGATTTCCTGAAACCAAACAATTACTTTCCATATAAGGATATTTTATGATCTGAATAATTAAATTGAAGGCCTTTTATTTGTATGTCTACTGATTGAGTCATCATACCAAAGAGTGGAAAATAATTTTCAAATTATTAGAACAAGTAGTCAAAGATTGGAAACTAGTGCTTAATTCATAAATTCAATATTCAATCCAATGAAGAGTGTCACACTATGAGCTCTCTACTTGCACATCTCGAGAAGTGGGTACAAGTTATCTAGCATTATAAAAAGGTAAGTAGATAATAGATTATGAACTCAATGATATGGTTGGTACTAATAATATCTCTACTTCCCCCAACAAAAAATTATAGGAATTAAAAATACTATTTCATTAATAAATGTAGATTAATGGTAAGCCAATACACTTCATCATTTCCAATAGAAGTCAGAAAATTTAATTTATCCTTAAGCATATTTTTCAAAAATTGAAATTGAAATTTATACATCATCCATAACCATATGCTCATGTATGGTCTAGTGTAGGCCTTGAGAAATGGATCACCTAGTAGTGTCACTTGGTGTACAAAATTAAACTTTTTAAAGATGTAATCCTTTGTGACATCTCACCATTAGAGGTGTGTGATTATTTACATGTGGTCAACAATATATTTACCATTATTCCTTTTATGTTAACTCATTTAATGAATTCATTCATTTTAATATGTCGAATGACATCCTAAGTCCCTTTACCTATGCCATTTTTTTAATCTACCTTGATGACATCTTAATCTTTATAAAACATGGGATGAACATCTACACCATGTTGAAATAGTGTTTCACATTTTACAGAAACATATTTTTATGGTAACATGAATAAATGTTCATTTTTCATACAAGAGATAAAATATTTGGGACACAATACACACACAAGGAGTGCATGTGTGAACCTGAACAAGATTCAAGTCATATAGGAATGGGAAACACTAAATAACTTTACATATGATTCAAATCTTCTCAAAATTAAAAAATTATACAAGAGATTTGTGTTTAATTTTTATCTTTTGAACCAAACTACCAAAGGTGGAATTCAATAAAGTTTCATCTATTCAGTTGCACAACAGAGATAGTTTGATGAACTACAATTCAAACTCTATTTTGTGTTAGTACTTATGTTAATTGACTATAAATTTGGAATATCAACTAATTCATTTAGTAATAAAATTTTCTATCATAAATGGGTATTGACAACACAAGTCCTAGAAAAGAGTTAATTTCTATTATAATGGATTAAATAATATATGATTTAAATCAAATATATTTTTAGAGTATATACTTACATCAGATGATGAGGGAGAGATTAGGGATGGTGAGGTATAGTGAGGATCAATGATGGAGTGATGAGGGATGGTGAGGGTCAATGAGGGATTTATTAGTGTTGATGATGGATGAATAAATATTGATTAGGGATTATGAGTGATGAGGAAGGAGTGATTAAGGATGATGAGGGATAGTGAGGTTCAATGAAAGAGTGATTATGGATGATAAAGGAATGATTAGAGATGACTAGGGATAGTGAGGGTCAATGAGGGAGTGATTAGGGATAATAAGGAATGATGAGAGAGTGTTTAAGGGTGATGAGGGATGAGTAGGAAGTGATAAAGGATGAGGGAGGGATTATGAACAAGTGAAATTAACACAAAGTGGTTGTTTGATGTGTGTAGGTCATCAATATGACCTACACTACCCCAATCACACCACTTTAGATCAAGTTCAAAGTGAGTAGTTTTCAAACATCAATTTTGACAAACCTAAGATTCTTATAAATGCTAATAATCAATTTGGAAGGCACAAAAAATTTTAAAAATGACTATATGTTTACCAAACATGGACATCAATTACAAAATTTATGTATTGAAATCCCTAGGTTTAATACTTGGACCCTAAAAATGTCTAAGTACTGACCAAATTGGATTTTGAAAAACTATTTTTCATGTCATAATATGTGCAGCTATGAGACCAAATCTATCAGACGTTGAGTGACCCTAATTTGTTATAGATGATGAAGGATGACGAGGGAGTGATTAGGAATGATGAAGGATAGTGACAGTCAATGAGGGAGTAATTAACGATGATGAAGGAGTGATTAGAGATGATTAGGGATAGTGAGACTCATGAATAATGATGACAGAGTGATTAGGGGTGATGAGGCATGAGTAAGAAGTGATCAGAGATGAGGGAATGATGATGAACAAGTGAAATTAACACAAAGTGGTCATTTGATGTGAGCGAGTCATCAATGTGACCTATGTTACCCCAATCACACCACTTTGCATCAATTTCAAAGTGAGTGGTTTTCAAACTTCAATTTTGACAAACCTAAGACTCCTAGAAATACCAAGAATCAATCTGGAAGGCACAAAAACTTAAAAATTGATTATATGTTTATCAAAAATGGACATCAATTGGAAACATTATGTCCTAAAATCCCTAAGTTTAATAATTAGACCTTTAAAATGCCTAAGTACTACCTTGATTAGATTTTGAAAAACTATTTTTCACATCGTAAGATGTGCAATTATGAGACCAACTCTATCAGATGCTGAGTGACCCTAATTTCTTATATTTATTAAAATAAATTAAAAGTATAAGAAAATAAATGTAACAATATAAATGTAACCTTATAATTAATAATGTTATAAGTTATTAAGTAATGTGATCGCATTATTAAGTAATGCGATCGTATTATTAAGTAATGTGATCATGTTATTAAGTAATGCAATCGCATTATTAAATAATGTGATCGTGACATTTGAATTTGAATTTAATTCCCATGCCTTTTGGCTCAATAATGGCTTGAATTCTCAAGCCAAAGGTTTGGGCTGTCAATGTACAGCTGAGTTTTGAAAGGTATGAAAATAAACAATAAATTTTAAATTTGATTGCCAAATACACTAATAATTTCAATGTAAAAATTCAAAAACTTGATATCATCACAATGATCATGCTCTCCTCTTTCCAAAAATATGATTTTTATAATTGTTGGACTAATTTAAAGTTTCAAACTATGTTGATTTCTAACTATGCATTTTTTAGGCCACTACATGCCACAAACATACATGCCTATACATGTTCATGTAATTTTTATTTCGTTGATCCAAGTGAAAAACAAATTAAATGGTGAGCAAGTAGGCCTAATTCTACACATATTCAAAAAAAATTGATTTTCATTCTTTTTAAGGTAGTTAGGCATGTCGCACAGATGGTTATCCATTTCTGTCATTTTTTAGGATCTTTTACTTGTAAAATTCATAAAAAAAAGTATTCATCGAAAAGATATAAAAAAATATAGGTGACCTACTATAAGATATTATCTAAATTTTTACCAAAGAATTTCAAATAATATTAAATGCTGCTCAAAATGGTGTGCATCACGGCCATCTATCTACTATGTTTTCTAAAAATATAGGAGTTCCTCTTCAAATTTTATATGTTTGACATAGTTATACTTAACCATTTTTTTTTAAAATATTGTTTTGGAAACTAGACTCAAAATTATAAATTTCATGTTCTTACACCATCTTCAAATTTGGAGTGTAGATATCTCAAATTATCTACAAAATTTTAGATTTATAAAATTTTATAAAAATCATGTCCATGGGTAGGCCACTTTTTATCCCCCAACTTTGTGCACTTACCCACTTCACTCAATACATCTCTGAGCTCTAAAAAATCCAAAACTGGCCTTCTCCTTCCAAATAATCTCGATTCATATTTGTTCTCCTCCATTCATCAACTACTCAAGTACAAAATCAAGTTTCTAGTGCATCCTCATCTAAATGGTTTTTCTGCATCATCTTGGCAAAAAGCATGTGGTCAATAAGATACCACATCATGCACACCTTCTCCAATCGAGAACTGCCATAAGGTCATGCCTTGTCATCACCCTCCATCTTCACCAATGGAAACTAGCTTGCTCCACCATAAGCTATGCATTTGTTTCAATAGGAACATTGTTGGTGTTGATCCATCTAGTAAAGCTTCTTCAGTGTCTCCTCCATTCTCATCTATGTTTTCATCTTCCACGAAGAGAAATACCTTCCATGCCATTAGGAAAAATTTAGATATAAAATGGGCCTCCTAAACAATCCTTAAAAAATATATTTTGTTTTCAATTTAATAAATTATTTATAAAAAGACTTGTCTACATGAATTATAAATTATTTATAAAAATTCTTAAAATAAATCACTTAACTACATGAATTATATATAATAACTCATAAAAAGACTTGTCTACTATAATTTTTATATTTTTTTAGATATTGTTTAATATTTTTTATCTCTAAAAAATCAAACTAAATTTTAATTTTTTTCATAAATAATGTTTAAGTTTTTTTATCTCTCAAAAATCAAACTCAATCTTATATTTTTAAATTTCACACAATCCAATTTAACAAAAATGGCTTTATATTTTTTTAACTCACATTTTAGTATCCTTAATACTAGAATAAATATATAAATCATTTATTTTTTGTTTTAATTCATATAATAAATAGAAATTTAATGCATAAATAAATTTAAATAATAACTTTATATGAATCATTAATTCATGAATAAATTGTTTAACATACAAATTTAAAATAAAATAATTTTAATACATAAAATAATAGATAAATAAATTTAAAATAAATTATTTAATGTATTAAACAATGTCATTAAATAAATTATTTAATGTACATTTTATTTATAATAAAATAAATTGCATTGAAATTAAATTTCTACGTGTTATACATGTTAACTTATTTATGCATTAAACTTATTTAATTTTTGTTTTAAATTTGTAAACTAAAAAATATACATGAATCATTTGATTTTTTTATTTATTTATTTTGTTATTTATATTTCATGACATTTTTTTTTAATTTATATATACTTTAGATTTCTATGTGATTTAAAGATTTATTATTTAAATATTATTATTTTTTTAAAATTATATATGCTTTAAATTATAGTCTTTGTAATATTATAATTTTATTTAAATGCATGTTACCTTTAATATTATGCATTTGCTACTTTTAATAAATTACAAAATTAATATTAACGTATCATATTTATATTAATTTATCATATTTAATTATTATTTTCAATCATAATTATAAATATAAATATGATATGTTGATATGATAACTAACATAAATATTAATATTATAAAATATGATATTATTATTAATATAAATATGATAAAATATTATTTATTAATTTTAATAATTAATTTTAATACAATTTAATATATATAAAAAGTTATATCATAAAATTGGTTTTACTACAAATATTTATAGAATTAATATTTGAATTTTAAAGATGATTTTGTGTAACTATTTTTTTTTCTAACTAATTTTGTGGTGTTTTTTATTTGTAAAAAAAATACAATACTTTCTATATTCATATATTGTTCTTTTTTATAATAATTTTGGTGGTGTTTTTTATTTGTAAAAAAAGTAAAATACCTTAAATTATTTTAACTGAATGTGAAAAAATAAAATAAAATAAACCTATACACTTTCTATTAAAGGGGAAGATATGGAATAAAACAACTTGGGTTATCTTAACCAAATGGAGTTAGCTTATATGATTTACTAACTTTTTATATTATAAATAAAAAATATTATATTTTTATTTTAGGTGATGTTACCCGAGGATGATATCATCCTTTAAGTGACTTGTATTGTTTTCTTATGTCATTCTTTATATTTTAGGGATTTATTTAAAAGGACTATTTTTAGTTCAACTGTCTTCTAATGAAACTTTTTATTTCATTTCATATCTGAGTCTCTCCACCTGTAGCTCCCACTTGCACAAAACCAACCAACAACCATAGCTCTAATACCACTTTTTAGGATCAACAAGACTCAAGTACCAACAACTAAATCTTAGCTTTGATACCACTTGTTAGGAATACAAGACATTCTTACATGTTCAAGTAAAATAAATGAATTACGAAATCAACAAGCTATAAAACAACCAAGACAGAAGAGAAAACAAACCACAAAACAAGATATACGTGGAAACCTTACTAAACCAACTAGGAAAAAACCATGGGGCAAAGGCAGCATCCAGACTTCATTATTCTATCAATAACTCTCTCTTACATAGTTCCTCTCATAGCTTATATCCAGTGTTAAAACCAAGCACTCGAGTGAGAAAAGATTGTAAACAAACCTTCCATGTTCTAACCTCCATGGATCGTCCTCATGTACCTAGGTGATCCAAGTAATCCAGCCTTCCAGGCTCTAACCTTCAACCTATATTTGATGCTTACAACCTAAGCATCTAGGTGAGTAAGTCATGCAATCCTTCCTCCTCTAACCTAATATCATGCAAGATTAAAAGGATCCTCCATGATCCCAAAATGGGATAAATAACAATGAGGAATACATAATGTTTTATGAGCATTTTACATCAAAGAGAAAGAGAGGAGAGATAAAATGTGGCACCAGGCTCAATAGTAACACCACTAGAGAAAATCACATGCACTCATGTGCATAATCCAAAATCCACCCAATGTTTTTTGGAGAAAAATGTGCCACATTCCAAGTGGGGTGTCATGTGGTCTCCACTCTATTTATCATCATGTGTAAAAGTCTCTAAATTGGATTCTCTACCAAACAAGAATAAGTGCCACCTTCATGTGACTCTAACCATTATCCCCCACTCCACAAGTGAGGACAACAATAACTAATGCTCTTCTTGTCTTCTTATCCCAAAGGTCAACAAAGTGGATGTTCCACTAGCTCCACTAGACAAGACCATGGGCCACTTCCATGTGACTCCAAAGTTGGCACCCCACTTCCACAAGTGAGTCTAAAAAACCCAATAGTGTTCTTCTTATCTTCATCTCCCATGTGGCCTCTTGTCTTTTGCACCATGTATCAAACCCATGTGACAACAAACGACAAAACATGTCCCTTAATGTAGTGTTATGCTCCACACCCATCACACCACCTTGACCACACCTTAGGACCCTCCATGGGCCCTCCTGCCACATCATCATCCTACTGCATCACTTGTTGTAGCACCTACATGCCACATCACCAATGATCTACCTCACCCACCTAATCACCATTGCCACCTCATCTATGAATAGTGATCTGTGAATAGTGCTTGTGAATAGTGATTTATGAATAGTACTCATTAATAGTGACCCTGTGAATAGTGGCTTCACACCCAATAATGAGACCCTTTGCTAAGAAGTATTCCTCTAATTTGAGTACCTACCTGGTTTTTGCCTCATCAAAAATCACCACTACATCTAAAGGTGAAGGGGTGAGGCGTTTTGGCTCTACTGAAGAGTTCATCCCATAGGAGATGGCATCATCAAAGGAGTTTGGCTTGCATCTAGCAGGCCTTATTTTAGCCTCTATCACCATGACGTCCAATTAAAATAATAATAATGAACATAAATAATATATAAATTTTACCACAAATCTTTAAATTTAGTTTGTTTTATAATGATAATTTAAAATAATAGCATAAAATTAAAATAGTATAGAAGAAATTGTAAAAAAATAAAAATCAAAAGAGCCAAAAAACTTATTTTTAAGATATGATTAAAATATTATAATAAAAATATAACAAATTTGTAATTAAAGGTATAAAATCATAAAACTAATAAAATAATTGTGTCAAAAAATGTAACTTATAGTAATAGTAGTGGGAAAGTTCTAATGCCATACCCATAAAATGAATACTCTAATCGACATTATTTTAGCACATCCAATTTTGAATATAAATAAAATTATTGTAAGATAAGAAATAAATGATTCCACATTTTAAAATTAATTAAACATAATAATATTAAAAAATAAATAGCTAGCATACATATAATAGATAAATATGTATATAAGACATCGAGATATATAATTTTCAAGATGTTTATATTATATTAGATTTGTGACATAAGTGGAATATACCTCACGAGAAAGATATCTAAGATATATGTGCTAGGTAATATTGAATGTCATTGAGATTTCTGATGAATAATGATAATAATATTAATATTAATAATAATATTACCATCATCATTAGTAATGATAATTATGTTGTGCACCATCTAATGACATATGTAAGATAATTAACATGAAATGAATTAGAAAGAAATTGTATTTGAAAGAAAGTTTTTTTTTAATTCAACAAAGGTTAGACAGTTTCTAGTTCCTACCTTTGTATTGAAAATTATTAAAGGTTGACTATTTGTTTATAAATATAAAAATTACAACATGGCTAGTCTTGTGAATAAATGTTTTATATTTTATTGCATAGAATTGAATTAATTAATTTGTGGACATGTACTTAATAGGTGGTAGATCTCTTGACCAAACTGCATGATTAAATTGTTCAACATTAATAATATTTATTCATAACTAATAAATGAACCATAGTAGTTATCTTACCCAGATTGTATGGTTAAGGGGCTTAACATTGTTAATATTATTCCATATTATGTTGAAAAATATACTACCTTACATAAAATTAATGGTTCACATGTATATAATTGTATTGTCAATACAAAACTACTTCATTGACCAGGGAATTTAATCACTTTTTAATGTAACACCACTTAATGTAAGTGAAAAAAACCACTTAGTGACACTTGTTATGTTAATCTCCGTTCATGTGGTATAAAATAAATGTAATAATTGTTCTCTTGGTGGGTACTTTAAATGCCTAATCGCTCAGTCACATATAATTGTCTTAACATTTAAGAAACAAATTCATCATGTGCCCCACTCTACAATACATGCAAATTAAATTAAATTAAAGTAGACATACATATAAATCAATCATTTTATAAGAGAAAACACAGTAAGGGAGTCACTGTAAAACCCTTCATGATGAACCAAACTTAATTCACTTTCAATGTAATCATGTTACGAAATTATAAAAGCTGAAAACACATTTCATACCAATTCATAAATGCTATTAATAAATGCACTTACATGTCAAATTTGAAATTTTTGTTTTAAATATTTAAAAAAACTTGCATGAGAATAACTTCAAAAAACTTGTCATGTCAATTACATGTAGCATATAAGATGGTAAAAAATAATTTTAAAATATTTTTTTTGTTCTAAACTTTGTGGAAATTGAATAAAAACTTTAGAAATTTCAACATTTATAAATCTTGCATTTTGTTGGTTTGTTGACTAAGATTTATTATTTCAAGGGATTCTTATAGTTTCCTTTCATGGGAGGAACTAATAAAATGTTGAAAACAAAATTATTATATAATAATTAAGTTAATATATTTTGAGAATAATGTTAATAAAAATTATTATATAATAATAAAGCTATAAAATTTTAAGAAACAAGTTAATGATGAAAATATTAAATTAGCTCTTACGCTTAAATTCATGGCTAAATTTAATGAAAATGGTTTTTAAAATAAATGCACTAGTTGAAAGTAATAGTGTTTTCATAGTCCATATCAAATGCAGTGAAAATGACTTTGGATAAAATTGTGTGAATGATTTTTTATTGACGTTTTGTGTCAAACTCTGTGAACCATTATCAAGTTGTGAATAAAATGATTGGTGATTATTGACTTCGATCTATTTAAAAGATTTCACCATGAAAAGTAAGTATGTAATTTTAGAAAATTATAAAATAAAATAATAGAATTGTTATACATATGAAAAAATACCAATACGTAAAATAAAAATAAAATTAGGAAGTTATTATTGACATTTAAAGGGAAGTTAGGAAGGAAAGAATAATTGTTGTTAACTTGCATTATTGGAACAATTTTTAGAAATCACGAACATAAAATTAAAAATAAAAGGATGGTGGGCATTCATATTTTTAACATTGCATTTTTAATATTCTTTTAATATAATATTGTAAATAAAAACTCATAGTAGTAAGCTAAAGAGTATTTATAGGTAGATAAAAAATCATTTTGGAATATGAAATGAATAGCCATTCTTGGCAATTTAATAATGTAATACTTCATTTTTCATTAATGTAATTTATAATATTTTATTTTTCACTAAATCTCTTCATCCATCTTGGCTTGAAATTGGTATCAGAACGTAGATTTTTTATTAGTCATTTTCATTTCTTCCTTTTGACTTTCTCTTTCTAAACCAATCAAATTCCTTTAAAAGTATGTCTTTAGATGCTTAGGACTGCATTAGATCTATTGTAGAAGGTGTCCTAGCTGATACAATGCCATTTTTAGGTTATTTGAAGGTAGTTTTTTATTTTTTGAAGATTTATATGAACCCAAAGAAAGTGTTTCTACAGATTGGCATATTATTCCAAGGTGTTTTTATGTTGTTGACTACATACTAGGTAAATATAATTATGTAGCAATGTATGTATCATTTTTATGAACCTATGTGGTAATTATCAATTATTTTTAGGCATTTTTGTCTAATATTTGACTATGTACCTACAATATGGACTGTGTTTTGATTATTTCACACTATAATACATGCATTATGCTCATTTGAATCCATTTTGGTCTACCATGTTTGGAAGCTTACTTTCATAATTAGACATGAGTGACATGTTGATTTGGCATAGTGGAAGTGTGTTAAGAAGGTAAAAAAGGTCAATAACATTTCATAAGCTCAAAACATTGGTTTTATGTGCACCTTCTATTGTAATAATCAGCCACATGAAGAATTGAAGTCTATGATGTACTGCAATATTAATAAGCTTTGGAGTCTTCATTTTTTTTGTTAATTATTTTGATTTGTTTGGTGCCAAGAAGAGAATAAAGCCTCTTAATGTGCAAGTAAGTCAAATTCATTTCATTTTATGTTTTTTTCTCAAACAAAAGCATAAATTTTTAATGGATAACATTCCCACAAGGGAATAATAAGTGTTTTTTTTATTTTTTTAACTTATTAAAATAAAATAAGTCAATTTGCAAACTAGATTAATTCATTTGTTTTGAAATTAAGTAAAATCTGAATCCAAGTTAAACTGTGAAAACCCAAAACCAATTTGAAGTGTTTGGTATCAAAAGTGCCTTTAGTTCACATTTATGAGTCAAGTCATCATGATCAAACTATTACACTTATATCTTAATATAGCAGTAATACTGACATATATGGACTAGTCCCTATAAACCCTAGGGAGAAATAAGGAAAAAATCATTTTCCCATTCCTTTCTTTACCCATTTGTGACTATTTATAGATGTAAATTTCAAAAATGAGCAATAATAATATGTGTATATAAATTTATCACACCCACATACAAGGACTTATCATTAAGCATGTTTCATAGATATATCAAATCCTTTTCACATACTACCTATGTACCATGTACCATTATAGTCTCACTAATTTAACATCTCTTTCATGTATCATAGGGTGTATAAAAAGGATGAAATTTTCCACATACCAATGGGTATATAGGAATTATAATAACATAGAGAGTTTTGGTACATCGGTTGGGTGGTATATAGAAATGAGACCTTTTAGGAGACATAAGGAACCATTCTATCTCTTGATACAATAAACATGCATTTTATCAAAACTATTGTTGAAATAACTCTAACCATAATATAAGCCTAATTAGAATAGTCTAGACAATTGGATAACACACTAATATTCAATGACTTGTGGTCCAATATCTATGATGGTGGTGATCAACCCACCAAACCAAAAGATCCAAAAGAGATACTATCATGAAAGTATTTTTTTTAAATAATTGGCCTTAATAAGGGCCTTATGTGATGAATATGTTTTCTATTACATTTAGGATTATAACACTCCTTAATAATATTTTCACAAATTGAAGGAATAGTATGATTCCCACCTAGAATTGGAGTTTATATAGTTGTAGTTGAAATAGTTCAATCTAGAGTTAAAAAATGAGGATGTTATGAGTTTGGCATCTAAAATCCATGCAATAAATCATGATTTTGATGTACTTATAAAATTGATGTCTATATGATTTCCTTCATAAATAATCTTATTATTAGATACTCAACCTACCTAGTGTCATTACAAACTAACAATGTATTAAAGACTACCACATTTGATCAATTGGTTGAGAAAATAATCGAAAGAGAAAACATTGTTGGAAGAAAAATAGATTCAATAGGAGAAATCATATGTTATGCAAATCAAAATAATGATTCTTCCAAAAATGTACGAAATTATATAGGCAAAGGGAAGAATAAAGTGCAAGGTGGAAAATCTAGTGAAAATAATTGCCAGCATCAAGAAAAATAGAGTGACAAAAAACATTTGTATTTCAAACACTATGATAGAAATAGAAGTCATGAGACCATGAATGCAAGACATCATGGGAGAAAATTTAGTGTTAGATAAAACAAAACAAAAAAAAAGGAAAATAATAAAAACTCAAAACTATATTTAGCTCAGTTCTCTTATGAATGTGTACTTTCCATCTATGTTGAAGAAAATAATTCCTCATAAAGTTTAAGTTTGGATAAGGTTTGGGTTCTAGCCACTAGTGCCACTTAGAAATTGACTTTCTGGTTGGACTTCTATGAGGAGTTTCATGAAGAAAGTTTTGGTCCAATGTATTTAGCAAATAAAAAAAAAACGTGGCCTCAATGCAAGGGAACAATCCAACTCAAGTCACTAGGACTTCTAGACTTCATTCTCTAAAATGCAGTATACCTTCCTCAATTGAAAATAAACTTATTGTCTCTTTTGTTAATTTGACAACAAGGCCACTCCATTCTTCTTGATGATGGAACGGTGAAACTCAAATAAAATGTGATAACACAATCATTGTAATTAGATATGAGGAAGTAAAATTATTTAAACTTAAGGATGAGCACTTAGTTCTAGGGAATTTTTCTCATCTCATAGATGAAGGAATTCTAGCTAGTCTTTTTCAACATGCTATATTTAGGCACACACACTATGACAATATCCACACCAAGTATAAAAATGGCATTGTAGGCTTACCAACTCTATTTAAAACATTGAAAAGTTTGAATCCTTCATATTGGTAAAATATGAAAGAGATTTCATTCATAATTCAGAATGGAAATTCAATAAAAACTATAAATAGTTCACTCTGATATGTTGTCTCTACTAATCCTCTCCACCATGGCTATAAACACTTCACTTTTTTCATTGATCACTACAACATGATTACTTGGATATATTTTTTGAAATAAAAATCAAAAGTCTTCAAAAAATTTCAAAATTATATAACTATGGTTGAAAATGAAGCCTAATTCAAAATTGGTAGACTCAAGGATAAAAATGGTGATGAGTTCACTTCAAAGGTGTTTGAAACCTATCTCAACCATAAAAAAATAAAGCATCATTTCATAGTTCCTTACACCCCACAACATAATGGAGTAGTTAAGTGGATAAACCAAATTATCATGAATATGGTTCAGGCAATGTTCTTTTTTAAATGTGTAAATCTACACTTTTAGGCAAAAATAACTCAAACAATAGCATACCTCTACAATAGGTCACCATCAACAACCCTAATAAAGATGAAGATTCCATATGAATTCTAGTGTGGTCATCACCTTTTAGTATGACATATTTAGACTTTTGAATCCACATTCTATTAATTTATTCCAAAGGATAAAAGGAACAAACTAGAACACAAGAGTCAAAAATGCATGTTTTTGGGATACTCAGAGTCATAAAAAGCATAGAGGATATTTGATGGGAACACTAGGAAATTTCTCATCGCAAAGGATGTCATCGTTTGTGAAAATACAAAGGAAAAAGTAAGAATCAATTGATTATTAAATAGATTGGAAAAATATACCAAATTTGATGTTTTCAAAGAGCTTTATATGGAGGTTCCAAATAGTGAAGTGGGAACCTATAACTGGGAAACACTTGAATATCTATTGACTCAAGTAATTGAAAATGGCACTCCTCCTAAAAAAGATAGTAAAACTTCATTAGATTATGGTCTAATGTAATAAAATGAAGGAGATTCAAATTTAGAAACTAAGCTACATGTGATTAATAATCTACATAGAAAAATATTCCAAAATGGGCCAAACAGGTAGTGAAAGATGTTAGACTCGATAAGGTTGGGAAAATAGGCACAATAAGTGCACATATAGCTTCACATAAATTCAATAAGTTCCTAAAATAAATTTAAGATAAGATATAAAATCTCACCTTAAAATACTCTCATAAAGAAGATGTCAATTTTGTTTTTGACTTTGAACCCACTTCCTTCAAACAAAAAACAAAGTTTGATGCATGGAAAAATGCAATGATAATTGAGTATGATACATTAGTAAAGATTGGAAATTAAAAATTGGTTGATCCTCTAATTGGAATTAAACTAATTTGATACAAATAGGTTTTTCCCAACAAGTGCAAATCATATGGCTAACTTGATAAGCATAAAGAAAGGATTATTACTAAGGGATTTACTCAAAAATAAGGAATTGAATGCAATAAAGCCTTTGCAGCTACAATAAAATGGGCCACAATTCATACCATGTTTCCTTTTAGAACTCATAATGGATGTAAATTTCACCAAATGGATGTCAAACCTTCATAATTTAATGGTGATATCAAAGAATAAATGCACATGACATAGCCTAAAGACTTTGTAGTAAATAACCAAGAACACAAAGTGTATAAAATGGAAAAATAACTCTATGGTTTAAAACAAGCCCTAAGAATGTGGTATGAAAAAATCACTATGAGCTTCATGAAAATAAAATTCAAATGTTTTGAGTTTGAAGATGTAACTTTTTATGTCAAAAAAGTTGAAAAATTACTTGTATTTCTATTAGTGTATGTTGATAATCTGCTCATCATAGGAAATAATTAAATATACACTAAAAAATTCAAATCAGAGTTGATGAATGGCTTTGAAATGATAGATATAGGTTATCTTCATTACTATTTGGGTATTAAAATGATTCAAAAACCAAATTATATATTCATCACTCATTAGAAGTACATTGAAAAAATTATGAACAAGTACAAAATGACAAATTGCAATCCTCTTAGTATGTTAATGGAAAAAATAATAAATTGATATAATAAGATACCACAAAATTATTACATGCTACTAAATATAAAAATATCATTGGAAGTATGATTTATACAACCATAATTAGACAATATACTTCTTTCATTTTTGGTGTTTTTTCTCGATTCATGTAATAACCTAGATGAATTCACTTGGTAGCAACAAAAAGAGTCCTTTGATATCTCATAAGAACACATAAAATTTAGAATTGAATACTTTAGGGTAGGGGACTTCAAACTGGGCATATACTTAGATTCTGACTTGCTAGTGATTTTGAAGATAGAAAATCTACTTTAGGTTTTCTCATTCAAATTTGGTAATAACTATTGTCAGTTGGAAGTTAAATAAACATTTATTATCAATAATTTATTCAGTATAATTATAATACATGTTAGCTTCAAATTCAACCATAGATATTTGGTGGATTATAAGCATTCTTTAAGATTTTTAGGGACAACATGTTTCCTTAACACCTCTCATGGTCGATAACGTACCTAAAATTCAAATGGAAAATAATTTAATCTTTCATCACCAAATTGAACACATCAACACCAAATTTCATTTTATTTGGCATTATGTGAAATATGGTAGTATAAAATATCTACATTATTATACTATAAAGTAACCAGCAGGCATCTTTACAAAAGTGTCAGGATAAGAAAAAGCTAAAAAGTTGAGGGGCATGCTTGGTCTCAAAATAACCTCTACATATTGCGGGAGGGAGTGTAATATTATTATAATATAATATTGTAAATCCTAGTAGTAATTGTAGACATCTAAAATTAACCATTCCTCCATCATTAATAATTTTATCATTATTCATCAATCACACTAACATCATTATCGTAACCTCCCCCTTTTTGACTTCACCATACTAACCTTATAATATTACTAGCATATTTATTTGTATCTTCTTCACCATATCAACCTCTTCATTCATCACACTATCTTTCATGCCAATTAATCATCTTCATCAACATCTCATTTAATCACTAATCAAATCCTCGCATTATTAACTAATTTTATATTCTTTGTCACCTACCCTCAACTACCCCCACTAAAAATCATAATAAACTACATCCATAATCCCCACCTAAATCGTCATCAGTTATCCTAACAATTTCTAGAACATATTAATCCACCTTGAAAAACTCACCATCCTCCTCTATAATTCTCTAAGAAATTTTAGTTCCTAAAATCCACCTACTAATCCTCACATCAATTTTGAGCCATTGATCAAAATCTTCCATGGATCATTCCTAGCCATTAATCCCTTCCATGTGGCTATATAAATTGAGCTATACCCCCATGCAAACCAAGATATTTCAATGTGAAAATACTACAATTCAATATTGCCATCACATTGTCAAACAAACTAGACAATCCATAGCAACATGCTATACAATTCTTGAGTTGTCTATAGAAATCAACATTCTACATCAAACATAAATCCTTCAAATCATTTGGAGCACATCCAATATCTCGAGAAAGCATGTACTTTTGAATTTGAGGTATAATTTTTTTTGTTTGTGTTTCATTTATTTTGCATTTGAATGCTTGCTCCTTTATTCTCTAATCTGAGGTATTGTGATTAGGTTTAGAGTAGGAACTTTGTGTTTAAATTCCATGATTTTTACTGAATAACTCTAATTCCTATTATGTACATTTTTTAAGACGATGGTGGGATAAATACCTTAAAAATTCTTGTTATTCCCTAATATTACTTTGGTAATATTGCAGGTTCATCAAAATTTGATTTGGCATTCAAAATAATCCATATTTTATGAATGTTTCATGCCTAGACTAACAGCAACTTTGAACTATGTAGTAGTGACTTCATTCCATGTAGTAGTAGCTTTGTCATAGGTATTAATGGTTTGATCACTAAATATTTTGAACTTCTTAACCATTTTGACTAACCTTGTTAGTTTTTTCTTGTGGTTTTGATTTTTATGTGTTGTTATAGTAAAGCCACTATTCACATATTTGCACTTTTCTTTATTTTGTAATGGCTTTAAACTATACTCAATTTCTAATTTGTTTCTGTAGAAGAAGTGAATCTATTACCACATACTAGTGATCATGAAAATAACATCTTCATTTAATCTATTAATGAATTCACTTTTTGAATCTTCATTTTCTATTTATTTCTGCAACGAATATGTCATTCACAAATTAGTGACTTCAATAGTGACATCAGTGGATTTGAGAAATACTTTAGCAAAAAAAAATTGCTTTTCACTTCTTTTTTTTCTGTATAGACTTCGATTAGATCCTTAGCAACTTATTAATTGAAACTAGTGGCTTTACTTTTGATATCAATAGTTTGATTGCTAATAGCATTTAACCTATTGTAGTGAATTTTTTCTTTAAAGTAGTATCTTGGACCTATGTATTAGTGGCCTTGACCTATGTAATAATAGATTTGATCTATGATAGTATATTTTTAAATTAACCATCAAGATTTAAAATCAAACTACTAACATTATGTTTGTAGGTTTGCTTGTCAGAGTAATCAACTATCAAAATAATCATTTAAACCATTTTTTAATCAACTTTAATCATCTAATCCAGTAATCAAATTAATTTTGTTTATGTGACCTGATTGTGTATGCTCTCCTCTCAAACAATGTAGGGTGACCTTATGGATCCAAAGTAATTGAAGCCACCTTATGTGTGCTTGAATCCTGCATATACATCTTTTTCAAATCTTTTATGTGTGTGTATATTTTACCTGAGGTTAGATTGTGTATATAGTTCCCTCGCACCGTAGGGAGACCTTGGTGATCAAAAATAATCAACACCTCCTTATTTTATTTTTATAAAGGCAACATGACATGGGATTTATCCCCATGAACTTGTCAATAGTCCTTAGGTGGGTTATGATGTGGATTTAATCACCATGCACTAATCCACACTCTATGTTTCGATGGAGTATAAATATCAAAGACAATTGTTATAAATATAAAAAATATTCCCCATAAATAGTTTCTTAAAGTGAGGAGGTCACACTCCAATACTCAGGCATCAAGCATTATCTTTATATGGAATTGGGACTCATCGTACTATGAGTTATATAGGAGATGCACCTAGAAATCATATTAAATCATAATTTAATACCTTTTGGATACAAACAAATAGTATTGTAAGGGAAACAACATCCCTGAAGATTACTCAAGACATAAAGACATGGAGTGAGTGTTGGGATACCAATCTAGACACTATTTCATGAGATTAGAAATGTAGGCTACTAGTCGCATTATACACCCTTTTATACTATCATAGGGCTTATGGCTTGTTTGATCTTGTTTATTTGTTGTTGAGACTTTTATTTTTTGTAAACCTCACACCCTACACCAAACAAGATCCTAACCAATCAAATCATGATCAATGTTAATAATCTAAAATTGACCAAGATGTCCTTAATCTAAATATATATTGACATTCCTAAATCCAACTAAGACATCAAGATATCCCTTAATCTAAACCCACATCAACCAAAATCTACAATCTAATAATAAGTCAAAATCCTAAAGATAGTTCAATCTGGTCATTACCTCATCAACCCAATCCAAGCAAATCCAACCTCTATGATAATATTTTCTAAATTCGCATTAATCAAATCAATCATCCATAATCAAATTCAGAATCCAATCATTATCTTTTCTTAATCCACATCAAGATAGCCGCTTCACATACCATAATCAACATAATATTGTTTAAGTGATATACCTAATCAAGTTTGAATCACCTCATCAATTAATCAAATCAAAAATTCAATCCAACATCCATTTTATCTGATCAAACTTGAGCAAATCAAATCCAAGACTATGCCATCACTTTTTATTCCCAAATTGAGTTAATCCAACATCATCAAGGGTCACCTACACCCTAATCAATCAACCCCAACCTAAGGTTTTATAACAATCCAATCATTCGATCTAGTTAAAACCTATCTAATCAATGATCAATCAAGTCATCATCTATGGTCACATCCAAAGTAATCTTAATCCAATCAATCTAACGTAAATCTAAAAACTTGACCAAGATTATCACTCATCACCATGCAAGGGTCAACCATACCTAATCAATCTGAATCAAGCTAGCTCACAATCAAATCCATCAACCTGGTCAAGTTTATCCAACATCCATCATCATCAATCAAATCACATCGACAATCTAAACATCATATGATCTAATCAAACATGAAATCAATCTAACACAAACAAGCATTAAAATATTCAAAATCCAAATCTCCTTGACCCCATCTAAACATCTAACAATCATTTTTTGAATCTTTCAATATAAACCCTCACACCTGTCGACTGGGGTTGACAAATCACAACATTCACCCTTTCTCCCATATTGATCAATGACACCCAAAAGAGATTTTGATATCACTTTATTTTAATAATATGCTTTTAAAAATAAGGATGTTGTCCTTTTACATCTCCTAAAAATGTTGGCTCGACTTCTTGTTGACTTTGATCCCATAAATTTAAGCTCCATCATAGGCAGGAAAAATCAAGTCCTTCAGCATCAAAATGAGATTACTTTTATCCCATGTACTAGCCAATCATAATAAAAATTTCCATCTACCAATTACATTCTTAGTCATGACATCCCTTATCATACTAGCAAAGGGAAACCTATCCTGAAAACCCTATCCAATATCATTTCATCCCTTGAGCCAAAACCAATACAATCATCTAGCTTTGCCATCACTACACCAATGACAATCATTTGACCCACAATTAAGTTCTTTCACATTCAAATAAAGCACTGAACATAAGAAATCCCTGAAAGCCATCTTTTATCAATTAGCCATAATAAACATGATCATCTACCTGCATGCTAAACATCTTGATCTGACTAAACCTAATCCCCCTTGGTATCGAGAAGATATAAATTATCAATATAACAAAATCCAAGTGCATTCTACTAGAAGATGACTCACATTCAAAATTATGTCTAAGATTTAATTGACCATAGGCAAATCAAAATTTAAATTGAATCATATGCATCCACATTTAAGAGTGAGAAAGAGAGGATATGCAAAGGTTCATTTATAAATCATGATCAAACTCCTACATTTATAAATCAAGATCAAGACAATGAACCCATCTTTGAAGAGACTCATTTTTGATGAATCTCTTTACATCCATCAAATACCTTCAAATAGCTTATCTTCAATGACCCTATTCCACCTGTCTTTGACAAGCTCCTATTAAATGAGCCCATCTCTAGAGAACCCATTATTGACAAAAAATCAATCACTTTCACATCATAAAAAATCATTTGAAGAGTGAAGAAGGTACTTGTGGATAAGACAATCTAACATGGCCTCCATATAGTCACAATCCAAAAATTATCATCCACATTAGTATTAGAATTGAAATCAAATATGACATTAGAGTTATCATCACCATCAAATTCATTATCAACATCATTTGCATCAAGATCAACATCAGCATCACTATCACAATCAAAGTCATCATCAACATCAACAATATCAAAATTAACATCCTATATCAGTAGCATCACAACATATGAATCTGAATAAAAATCAAATCCAGCATCGACATCTAAATGAACATCAAAACCAACATGAGAGTAATTATCAACAATCACATCTTCATCACCATTATAAAAATCTTCATCAACATTAGAAACAGAGTCATGACTATACAACATCAGCTATGCAATCATGTATATAATTACAAAAACCTTAGTGAACCTTTTATGATTCTTGAGAAAATTTTCACCAAAATTGAAATAGGTCCTCCTAGTAGTCTCTACATAGATTGTATTGCCCTCAATCCTTTCATCAACATTACCAATACATTCATCAATATCCCTTGCCATTTTTACATTATCAACCCTTTCTATCATCTCAACAATCAATATCCCACAACCATCGATTGAGACCCATAAAATCACACATCATCAAACTTCTCCCATTATGATGCATCAATTGTAGAATCTATAGGATACAAGACATTAACCAGTCAGAAGAGCACATTAATGAACTTAAAATAAGCTCTACTCTAGAAACATATCTTGGGGAATTTAAAGGGTCCCTCCATCAAATCAAATCAAATAATCATCCAAATTAAAAATAATCGTTCTCTAGTAAAATCCTCCTTAAGGCACTAATAAATGATAAAAATCCAAATAATCATCAACAATAAAAAAATTGAAGACCCTTAGTGAAAACCTCCTTGAGGCACTAGTGGGTAATTAAAATATAAAAAGTATAGAAAATCAATAAGAATATGTTGGTGAAAACTTCTTTGAGGGTCCAATAGATGAACAAATCAGCTTTATATCATTTGATCAAGACATCATAAACATCAATATTAAAATGACCAACAATCATCCAATCATTCAAATCATATAACATAAGAGTCTTGATTTATTTGACCCCACAATATTTAAAATCATGTTGCATAAAGCATAATTGTGTCAGAGTAGTGGCCAAAATCTTTAGTTTATTAAATACACAAATTTTGTTAGAAAGAGCAAGCTAATGCATAAATAATGTTATAAGTAAAACAATAAAGAGAATATTGCAAAAAATAAGATAAAGCATTCAACACATTCATATTGATTGAATAGCTCAAAAAAATATGTACAAATAAGAGATTAATGTGTAACTCTTCCATGAATGATCACAAAGATAGGGAATAGGAACGTAACTCTTGATTTAGTAATGACCAATCAAAGAGTAACATCCACTAACTAATGATTAACAAAAGAGTAATTTCCTATATCTAAGAACACGTAAACAAGCTAACTCAAGTGGAGGAATAATTCATGTGTGTAGGAATAATCCAAATTAAAAAATACAATGAAAATAAATACCTACACTAATACCCGCCTCCTCCCCCGCAACCCCCCCACCTCCCTTAAGCACAACTTAGGTGGGTAGAAGAAATCGGTCCCAATAACAAAACCTGATGAGGTACCCAGGTATAAAGAAACTCAAATAAAGTAGAGAAAAGGAGAAAACTTGTAGGAAAAATCTCTCCCCCCCACAAAAAAAAATAAAGAGAGAGAGAGATAACAAGAAGATAGGGATAAAATGCCCTACTAGAAGATACAACTATTGTAGCCAACCTGTATTCTACACAGGTATCTCTAGAGTGACTGTGGATCAGGAGTAGATGCATTGAAGAGTGAATCACCCTAGAATAGTGAATGTGTTTGCCAATTACCTAATGGATCTCCAACCAAAGTGTCATCCCTATATAAGGAACCATGATCCTCATGCATAGTAACTAGGTCAACTACTCCATGAAATGATGGAGTGTCTGAAGTAGAGGCAAAGAAGGAATGTGGAATGTCTTGTAACTGATTAGAAGATTGTCTAGTGTCTAATGAGTCCCAAGTCAAAGTACCTACTCCTTGTAATATCTGAAGTGGACTAAAATTAGGTGACTCAAGAAATAACTCCTCAATATTTGGAAGGTGACAATAAGATGGTTGAGGTGTGTCCCCATCACTATTGTAGTCATATGTGATAGATGAACAGTGCTCAATATCAGATATAAAGTCCAAGCTTAGAAATATGCTCATGTCTAGGTGACTCTAAAGAAGAAAAATATGAAAGAGAGTCAGGGATAAAATGTGAGAAAGTATATAGTCGAGTCTAATGATCAACCAATCCCACTGCCAATATAGTATCATTGTACAACTCTTTGACATATACTGAATCTAAAGTGAATTCAACTTACGTGCCCAGACCAAGGTGAGTAATCTAGTAAACTGATAGGATATTAATTAAAATTGAGAGAATACTGATAACATTATTGAATGTTCCTCCACTCACTTCAACAAACTCTCTTCTGAAAACCTATGTAGAAGTTTCATCACCCAAGTGAATAGTGGACATGTCACATGGTCCTAAGGAAATGAACTCAATTTTTGAAGAATCCATGTGATGTGATGTGATGTGATGTGATGTGATGTGATTAAGATGGTTTGATAGACTCAAGAACACCTATATTGTTCTTCTCAAGAAGGCTTGTTAGGTGGTTAATTAGATTCTTCAAACATTTGATTTCATCATGTTTGTCAGTGCAATACCCACACTTCATACTCTCTTTATTAGGATTAACATTATAGCAGGAGGTCTCATTGGTTGATTTAGTTTTGGGTTGTTCCTTCTTGCTCTCGTGATGCTTTTTGTTTTGTTTATTTTCTTTTGAAGCCTTTTTGGTGTCATGTCTTACAAGTAGAGCATGGGGTTTAATGGAATTTAGTGCACCCATCTAAATTAGTTTATCTTATTCATGAGTCAAGTTGGCAACAAACTCATCAAAAGAGAGCATAGTCCATGAAGTACTGAGTGATCTCTCAGTTGCATGGAAGGTAGAGATGAAAACAAAATAGTTAAGACCAAGTTTTGTAAAGATAAAAAGAATGAGTTGTGAGTCATTTTTATCAATTCCACAATCTTTTAGTTGAAATATCAATGATTTAAACTTGGTGAAATAGTCCTAAAGTATGTCAAAACTGCTAGGGTTAAGACAAATTATCTCATTTTCCAATTCATGCCTTCTCATTTCATCCAATTTCCCAAAACATTTTCCTAGGGTATCTCATACTTCGTTGGGTGTTTTGGTTGATTCAGTGTGAAAGTGCAAATCTGATAACACAAAAAGACATAGAAAACCAAAATCATCATCACACTTGGCAAACCATTTTTACTTATATGTACGCAATTTAGTTTGCATGCCCATAGTTACCCTATAGACTTTCTTGTTTCACAAAGCGAGTAACATGGAAGCCTTCCATTCATGATAGTTGAAGGGTGTGAGCAAATTAACTAAATTAGGATCCATTGTAAATAATGTGAGTTTGTTTTCAACAAATTGAATAAATGTAGATAGAAGGAATCACACTAATATGTACACCCCCCTGAAATTATGCTTGACTCTCCCAAATTTTAGCACTTTATATTTTAGTGAATTTTACAATACAAATAGGTCCAATATATGAAAAATTGAAAAACATGAGCTTTTTGAAAAAATGATGTTCAATTTCAAGCTACTGAACAAAAGTTATTATACAATCATTTTCTCATAAATGAGGCTTATTTAATAAATACTTGCACTAAAACTTTAAAAAATGCCCTATGGCAAAAGATGACATAACCTTCCAACCACTTACTAGAATCAGAATTGAACCTAGGACCTATTCAAAGTAATCCAAAGTCTTAACCAAGTCTTTTATGCACCCACATATGCATTTGGAAAAAGATTCCTTTAAGCTAACCTAAGAACAAGTTAATTATTTTTTTAAAAAAAATAAAAACCAATTTTTAAAAGCTCAATTTAATTTTTAGGCACAAAAACAAATCATATGACTTAGGCAAGGGTCCCATGGAGGGCGTTGCTGCTCCTATTTTTAATGAGCGGGTGGCCCCATGAAAAATGAAATGCATGGTATAAGGAGATTTTGGAGGAAGTTTAGAAAGGTGGAAAAAAAAAGAGTTGGGAGTTGTCCATATATGCTTCTATTTTGTATGAAGATATTTTACGAATTGTAAATATATGAATAGATAAAATTTATGTAAACTTTAATTATAAATAAAAATATAATAATTTTAAATATTATCTCCTATAAAATAGTAGCATACACTCAAAAAAATTATTCCATGAAACCATTTTTCCTCAGTACTACTAGCTTAAAAAATTTAGGAGCCCCCCTCTCATAAGACCACTGTCTAGCTTTGGAAGGATTCAAAGAGGCGCCTCCAAGGAGAAATACACGGCTGCATTTGAGAGGTAAAATTGATGCCGCCGCCATGGGAGAGAATCGCAAGCCAGAGAGGAATGCAAGTTTGAAGGGTTGCAGGTTGTTTGCAAACTCACCCCACCTTGTTCTAGCAATGTGAGATACCATAGGTAACCAGTGCATGGTCTGAACCTGGTTGGAGGCACAAAAAATAGGTCTACGTGATCAGATCTACGCCTCTATTTCAAGGAGGTCAGAAGGACACCATTGTTATTCTAGAAATCATAAATCTCAGGCCGCCATCTTGAATAATGCCATATTCATAACCCTGTAAGAGCATTATTCAAGTCTTTCTGCAGGATCGTTGATTCTTCAGGGGATTTTCTGAGCCTTTCACCAAAGGAGAAGGGAGTTGTTCCACGATCCTTTATTTGTCTTCAGATTTTTCTTTGCTAGAATGACTAAGAAGTGTCAGGATTATGGCTGTATCAGGTTAAGGGTGTCGTGCAGATGCATAAATGCCCCATAATAACCAGCTTGATACTTAATGCTTTAACACCAGGATGGGTCTCTGTTTGTAGTAAAAAGAAGAATCTTAACGCTACAAAAATAGTTTCCAGGGTGGACAAGTTGTTGAAGAAAATTGAATGGCTCTCAACCTAAAAGTATCAACATTATAAATCAACTCTGTAAATAATGGCAGTTGAGCTCCTTGAAACGGTGATCTGGCAGCATATCTGCAGTTTTACCATCCTCCCAAATGGACGCCAAAAGAAGGAAGGTGCCACAAATATAACGAAGACCCTACAATAAATTCCTCCACTCCAATACAAATGAAGCAAGATGAAACCAGAATACTCTAATTTCAATGAAGAAGGAACAGGCTCTCTTGAATTTGTAAATGAAAACCCCACTGAATTCAAAGAACTAACAGGAAATATAAAAAATACACTCAATAAACCAGATTGGCTCTAATACCATGTCGTAGCATTTGCTAGAATCTCTAGTTTATTAAATGCATAGATTTTTTAAGCAATTAATTCATAGACAATGTTGTAAGCAAAACAAGCAAGAGAATACTGTAAAAAAAACAAGAGAAAGCATTCAACACAGAGATTGATTAAATAGCTCATAAAAAATGTACAAATATAAAAGTAACGTGTAAATCTTCCATAAATGATCACAAATGCATGGAATAGGCATGTAACTCCTATATTAGCAATGACCAATCAAAAAGTAACATCAACTAGTCAATGATTTTTTTTTTAAAAAGTAACTCTATAAATTTAAGAGTACCTAATCAAATTAACTCAAGTGAAGGAATAATCCATGTGTGTAAGAATAATCTGAATAAAAAAATACAAAGAGAATAAATACCTACATTAAAAAATTGAAATATTTAGAATCAGCAACAGTTGGTGTGATTGTTAGTCCCAATTTATGGTCTTCTAACAATTATGCATCCTTCCACAATTCTATCATCCAATAAAATCCTATATACTACTACCAAACTAGATCCTTAATCCAATTCTTGATCATACCTTACCCTCCTGGGTAACATTGTCTTTTGTAGAGGCTGAAAAGACACTTGGTTGAGATGTTCATAAGAAGTAGAATCAACAATCAACGATAGTGGCAAAGATATTTAGAACTAGTATTGGTTGAAGATCAATAACATCAATATCACACATCTCGTACACCTCCAATAAATCGATATACCATTATGTAATTAAAAAACTCTTTCATTTAATAATGAAAACCAATTTTCTATTGCCCTAAATAAACATCATGATGAAAAATAATTTTTGACATCATGTATAAATCATCCATTATCTAAAAGTACTGTGAAACTTAGGTAAACATCCACTTCATCCTTCCATTGATATCTTAAAATCCATTTTTAACCACATCTAACTTGAAATCATTAATCTTCAACCATCAATAAACATTAACCCACATTAAATATATTACTAACTAATTAAATTTAAACATGAATTATTATAAAAATTGATATAAATGTATGTATATTTGAGATCTCAATATCTTACTAATTCAATTCAATGAACCACTAACATCAACTCTATCATTGATGGAATCAATAATTTCTTTATGGTCAAACTCACAAAACTTTTAAAAAAAAAAAAAAAAAAACTTTGTTATATGAATTAGCCTCAAATTTTGATAAATTAAACATTTATAACATGAACTAGATTTGAATAATGGAGTATATTCCTATTTTGTTTTAGAGTTTTTGACCAACCATTCATAAACTTTTTGATAAGGTATCTTTGAAACCTGATTAAAAAACAATTATAGACCTAGTGGGATAATGAAGGTGTTCCCCATAATTTATAAATTTGGAAGTCAATATCATTTTTTCCTCTACACATTGAAACAAATAATAGTTTTTCCCTTTTCATTATCCTTCTTTGTGGGGAAATAATTGCATAAAATGCCTTACATCAAGAAGCATAACAATTTGTTGATGATACATGTGGATATATATAAAATAATAAGTAATGTTTGAAAACATTAATTTATGAATAAATAGAATTTTGTCGCACTAGATCTAATACATGGTCAAAATAAATTTATAATGTAATTTTTGCAAGTTATAGAATTTTTGATGGTTGATATGTGTCAATAAATTTGTTTGGAATGATAAATGTTGATACAATATATTTTATAATTAAATTTTTTTCACTGATGTAAGATTTCATATGATGTAATTTGTGTCAACATAGTTGATGTTAACCATCAACTTTTTAGCAGTGTATTTTAATGAAAATTTTAAAATCAAAATTTATCAACACATAATGTGTCACCATATTTTGCATTAAATTTTTATTTTATTTTTCTAATTAATGTTTTTAATTTTATTTTTTTGTGTCACATAAAATATTGCATAACATTTAGTATGAAGAATGTTGCATCAACACTATTTTTTTAAATGTTATAATAACACAATAGGCATCAAAATTTATTATAAATATATTGGCTCAAATTTATAAATTTTGCGCTAAAAATTTTATAATAAATTAAAGTCATATAAAAAATATAATTTATGAATTTAATTTATTAAAAAATAATTCATAAAAAATAATTAATTTATTAAAAAATAATTCATAAAAAATAAATCATTTATTTAAATTACTTTCAAAAATTTAAAACCCATATCTATTATGAACATTAAAAACAAAAGAACAAAATATCCAAAACTATCTTCATAAAAAATGATTTTAAATCATTAAACAATGGTATATAAAATAATTTGCTAGAATAAATAAAAACATAAAAAATAATAAACCCCCACCTCCTCCTCCTCCTCAACATCATTATCATCATTATTTCCATCCTAATCAACATCTTTATCATCATTATTTTCATCCTAATCAACATCGTTATCATCATTGTCATTGTCTTTGTTTAAATGTCTTGTTCCCTAAAAAAATACTATATTGTAACTTATATTTCTTTTTTAAAGTGTAATTTAAATATAGTAATATTTACAAACAATATACATGATGTTTACTACAAAAATCAACTAATGTTCCCTGCATTCTAAAAATAAAAAAATAAACTAATACTTGAAATAACTAAACATAATTGCAAAAAAAATCATGTTTTTCCATTTTTCTAATTTTTTTAGAAATTATTAAGTATTTTTTAATATTTAATATTAAATTATTTTTTAAAAATAAATTGCATATCTAGTAGGACACAGTATTATTCTTTAACCACCTAATTATCCCTAAAACCTAATATTTGAATTATAAATTATTTATTCAATAGATTAAAAAAATACATACTTAAATGTTTTTTGTAATGTCAATGTGTCTCAGTAATTTTACTCAACCTTACTCCATTTCCACCAAGATGTGATCATCTAGATGATGGAAGGATTTAGAAGTTGGATTCGTGAAATAAGAAAAGTAATATTACAATTAGAAGAAAATGATGATGATGATGATGATGATGATGATGATGATGATGATGATGATGATGATGATGATGATGATGATGATGAAAACATATATGTAAAAACCATCTTACATATTTTATGGTGACATATTGTCAAAATTTGTTCTTTTTAAAGTATTAAACATCTTCTTCAATTAGTATATGTTCAAATACCCTATGTTTGAAAAACATAAAAAAAATTATGTTAATTATTAAAAAATAAATACAACATATATTCAAATGAAGTTATTTAAAATAAATAGGAAGGATTGATAAAATTACAAATTCGGTGAATATTAGTTTAAGGCCTTTTTGGCTTATATAAGGAGTAACAGGGTTTGTTTCAACCCTTTTTTTATTTCCTTCTCATAGCCATTATTTATTCTTATTTATTTTCAGTCCATTTTCATCACCCTCTCATTTTAAAATCATATTTTCCCACCCCTCTTTAAATGTAATGGATGGTTCACATATTTTTCTATTTGGATTTTCATTTTACTTGTTCTTATATAAGCCACATCCCTTAATCTTATTTAAAAATATTCTAGATACATTAAGATCTTATTCTCGATGATATTTTTACCATACTAATAAATAACACAAAGTTAAAAATATGAATTTTATCCTCCTTTGATAATTTAGGTTATTCATGGTGGGTTAAGGATCTAGAACTAGTAAGCTACCTAAATATATTTAAGAAGGATCATAAACAACTCACCATTGACATCTCTCCAAACCTCCCCCATCTTGGTGAACCTAATTGTTGTGTGTGCCATACTATACAAGAATATATGGTACTTAGGGGGCATGGAAACAAGTCATTCCAAGGTAAATAGGGGAGCATCAAAGGTTGGAAGAGGTATATCATAATAAAATTTTACATCCTCTATATCCATCTCCCTTATGCTTTATAAACAACATGGTCTAAAATCTAAGTCCAATTATTTATGTAGTATCTCAATTGTTGAGGAATCAATTTGGATATGGTTTGTGAGTTTTCTACAAATATTTTAGTACTATAGCCTTATATTGAAAATTTTTAGTATGAGAAAAGAGGGTTTTACATCCAAATTCACTAGAATAAATCCTTATATATATATATATATATATATATATATATATATATATATATATATATATATATATATATATATAAGGTACCCTAATGCATTTAAGTAATGAATTATCTCAATCTTTATCTTAGTAAATTATAAGGGATTACATCTTGGATTTCCTTTATGGCATTTTTTACATACTTGTACCAAGAGGAGACTTATGTGAAAGAGCATATAGTTCTATTTACTTGCTTACATCTCATATAGATAAAGGGAAGGAATAAATGTACATCTAGTTTCCTTAATGACATGCATGAGTGTTAATTTATAAAGTTTAAAACATATTTAAAGTCAAACCGAGTTGACTAATGCTGACCCCTCAAACAAAACACCATTATTTATGCAATAACAAGTGTGGACTTGAGCTCTAGAAGAGAGTATTTTTTACATTTGCATTCATCTACTTGCATATCTAAGAGAGGTTGCTAGGCATAATCTACTAACAAATGGTATTAAAAATTTTGAAATATATTAGAATTGCATGGCCATTATCATAATAGGTTGGCCACTTTCAGGAGGATAGTCATTGTTGGAACATTCCAATTTCAGTCTTGCCATTGTCATATGCTTCGATTACGGTCTTTGTCTCAAATTTTCATTTGCTTGTTGTAGTTTTATATATAGTTTGAGGACCTTCTTTTCATTATCTATAACCTCTATGTAAATATAAGCAAGTTAAAATCAAATATTTATCTATCAATTTCTCTTGTTAAATCCTATTTTTGAGATACTTTCAAACTTTTTAGAACATATGTAGGTCTTTATTTCTTGTATTTATATCATATCTACCTTATATTCCTATTTTATTTGGTTGGTGTAGTGTTTTTAACAACACTCCACATAAATCATATATGCAAATAAGTAGTCAATCTTATATATTCTTTCACTATTCTTTATTTTGGTACAAGTATGTAACAATAACTCCTCAACATATAGAAATTTAATAAACAATAGATTGTAGGAAATCCTTGGATGTGATCTTTGTAATTATGTGAGCAGCAATGTGATATCTTGGTGTATAAATGCATTAGAGTGAATATTTATATGTAAACTTTTAAAATCAAATTAAGATCTTATTAGCACATAATTAGACATTCATGTAGAAGTAGAATCTAAAAACGAAGTCACAAAAAACATGATGTATAAGAGGATTGGTTGAAAGGAACTATGACTGACATGACCACTATCAAAATGGTCTAATACAGCAAGATTAGTATCATAATATTCCAATATTAGTCATGTGATCAAAACCCTAGAAACAAATATCTAGTGGATTGAAAAATCATTAGGAAGCTTCTAGAGGAAAACATATAACAAAGCTAAAGGTGTTCAGGAGTGAATAGTGATAAGGAAAGGCTATATAAGACCCAACATAAAGAAAAAATTTCCAATAAGAACCTAATTTTAACCAATGATCCATATGCATGAAAATACACTAATAACATCATATTTTCAATGCATGTAATTTTATACATTTATATTTGGTATTAGACACTTGAAAATGTAAAATTTGACCAATATTTAACATACCTGGCTTATGTGCACATACATGAATCTTGTTCACATTATTCCTTAGGCACTCATCTATAAATGGGCTCAACCTTCCCAATTTTTCATTAATGTTACACTAGATTTATTTAGTCTCTATGTAAAGTTTGATAACATTCTTATAATGTCTCTTGATCTCAAATCACTATTCCTATTCTCTGGATAGGTTTGGGTATCTTCAGATAGTTTTGTGCAATGAATTTTTCCATTGGGCTGGATCTATTTGTATATCTTTTAACAGCCATTATCCCAATTTCAAATTATTCATATGGGTTAGCTTATGCATTTCACATGTCAATTAGAAGGAAATTACATAAAGAGTCAGGTTTATAAACATATTAACCCTAAGCCTATTATTATCTATAATTGATTTAGTGTTTATTTATCATTGGAAATCACTCTGCATACTAAGAGGAACTATCTTAAAGTTTCAAAATATAAAACACCTCAAAGGAGAAAGCCTTGAACTAAGTCTAAATACCACCGCAAACTCAAATCACATGTTTTCAAGTGTTGAAATCCATACATAAGATAACACTGCATGCTAGTATTACACTTATTTCACATGCTTAACTAGGTTGGAAAGATATGTTTGGTTTGATTTCCTTCAAAATATTTGCTATGTAGGCAATGCTTAGCCATAAGGATTGGTTGGAGATAACTAAATTCATCCCTTTCACTAGTTTTGTCATTGATTGTAATTCATATCACAATGTAAAGAGCTATGGTTTCTAAGTAAGGAGAAGGAAAGTAGATCTATTCATGCTAGATTGAAGGTATTTTAATATATAGGAAATACTGGTAGACATAGGTGCAGTGAGTGAAATAATCATAGAATCAACACAAATAGTTTTACACTCCAACATACATTTCTACACTGCAAGAAGTTTCTAGGAAGCACTAATTTGTTTGAGCAAGCGTAGGCACTCTATTTCCCAATCTAAGAATTCACAATCCCTCTCATGATATTTTGTGATGATTATACCACATCAGAGACCTACACAAGATAAGTACCCAATTCCTGTAATATTTTCATAAATAGTAAGTTGCAATAAATCAAAAAGGCTCTACTAGTTACATTCATATTTGTATTTGAATGGTATATTTTATCCAATTTGACTTTTCTATAATTTTATCCTATAAGGGTTTCAATAATCCAAAAATATATAAAACCATAATAAAAATTAGGTTTCTAAAACTAGCAAACATCAAAAATAAGCATCATAATTTTTGTATAATGTTATAGTGCAATGACATAGATTTGATCATGGGTAAATCATCGTCACTTAACAAAGTAACTTTGAGATTATATAAAGAAGAGGGAGACAGGCCTCAAAGTAAGTTTATGGTTTAAATCCTCACCAAACTACATGGTTTTCTTTTTTCTAAAAATATGTTTCTAATGGATATAGTCAAATTAGGAGGTAATATCATGACTTTCACTTAGAACAAAATTGATGTCTCAATATGATATGTAATTTCCTTGAGTAATGTCATTATCTAAAATTAAAATTATATTTTTTCTATCAATGTTAAAATTATTTAAATTTATCAAATGGTCATGGTTTTAGTGTGATAGGGTTTCAAAATGTATATTAGAATGAATAAAGTACTTATAAACCATAAATAATTAGAAAGGAATTTGTAAACAACCCACATAATATAAAATTATTTTTAACATGGAAACCCCAATGTGGGTAAAACTAGCTAGAAGTGATAAATGCACATCTTCTTCTTCCCTTTAAGTAATGAGTCCAATAAAAATAGCTCTAAGGATCACACAACTCACTTTTTTTCCACCCCTATAATGTTGTAATGGAAATAATAAAAGGAGCATAGAATAGTATCGACTATGAATAAAATTGAGGTGTTAATATGATTTGTAGTTTTCTCAAGAAAATTTATTATCAAAAATTAAATGTATTTTTTCTTTCCATGATGTAAATAATTAAACTAATAAAAAGGCAGAGGTTTTAGAGCATTATATAGTAATATAATCTACATTAAAATTAATAAAGTTCTTTAAAATCATACAAAACCAGAAAGGAATGGGAAAAAATCACATAACACAAAGTATTTTTAGATTAGAAACCACAATGTGGGAAAAACCATTTGAAAGTGGTAAATGCACATCTTCTCCTTCTTCCCTTCAATCAACTAAGCCAATACAAAGATCTCTAAGGAGAATACAACTCACACTACTTGTTGTCTCTTATCTTTCTAATGTTGTAAAATAAAGAATAAAAGGAGAATAGAGTAATATCAACTATGATTAACCAATTAATACTTACTACTAACCTATACATTCATTAATTGACTCTAATACTCCTCCCCTCTTTGACTTCAATTCATTATCTAATGACCATTCTTATACATCTCTAGAGATGTCCCTTCAAAGATCAAAGTTTATGAAATACTCATAATGAGAAGATCAATTGCTTCTTGTTGTTACTTTTATTATTCATTACATTTGTGTGAAACCACCACTTTGGGAATTAACAATTAGGAAACCACCCAAAAATTATGAAAATATTCTAAATGCTAAAATATACCAATTTAAGCATACTGGCAATTATGTTACTACCACCTACTTTATTCCATAATTTTATATCACTAAATACTCATGCATCTTATGGAGGCCATAAGTTTACATAAGGATCAAAATTAGGTCACCATTTTTTGAAAATGTATAAAATTATGAGAGGAAACAATGTATGTAATCAAAACTAAATTTTAATGAATTAAACCATGTGTTTTACCTGGTTGAAGTAGATAATGTTTTTGTTAGGAGTAACATGCATAACACTTCCAAGCGTTCATTTGTTTTGTTGATCATGATATGTCCTTGAAGTTTAATGTAGTTATTGATTATTTCCATTGATCTTTATGGATCAGTTTTACCTTGTTTTGGATTAATTGTCTAAATAAAATAAAACTTAGGATAATTCAAAAAAAAAATTAAATATGTCTAAATTAAATAATTAAAATGATTTAAGATAATGTTCAATTACACTTTATTATTTATGTAAAATACTAAGAGTACTAGGGTCATTAGCATATTACTGATATATTATGATCTAAGACAATGTGTAGATAGCATACAGGTCAAAAAATGGCTTTGGAGTCTCTCAACTTTGTAAACTGACTATCTAGATATGTCAAGATGAGTTTTTTAGGTTTTGGATGATTACACTAGATGAAGGAATATTAATTATGATATAAGTTTATTTAAAACCTTTTCTCAAATATTTTTCCATAGATATTTGTGCCTACTTATAAACTATCCTCTTATGTGATATCAAAAGTTCATTATGTATGCAAGCCCATAACACATCTCCTTCACTTTGAAACCCTAACTCCACTTTTGACATTAGTTTTGGCCCTAAAAAATGGGAAGATATATGGTTTAACCTGATGTAAACCACCCCTTGTTGAGTGGTTGAGTGTTGTCTAAATATCCAATACTCTAAAAAGGGTTCAAACTGCATGTAGTTCTCTTATTTAGGTGTATGTGTGCAATGGTTCTCATTTAGTATGGATGTAATATATGATCTATTTTTTTTAAATTGATAATGGGTACTTGAATAAAATTATGTGATTCACACTTGGTTATGGTTTGTTCCTTGTGATTGACTTATGATTTGGGAGATTTAGGGTGGTCCTTCTCAATGTGAAAGTGATAGATTAGGCTTGCTTAGTACTTACTTGTTGGATGTTAGATAAGGAATAGTCTTATACCTATTTTGTATAAACAAATGACTCTTTGGATAACTTATCATATTAGTGACATGTGAAACATATAGTCTAACCCATAAAGATTAATTTAATTTATAAAATAAATGTTACTTAACGCACAGACAAGCCTGATGAAAGTGGATAGTTTCATAAATTTGGATCCATTTGGGTATAACTGAAGGTGTCCATAAAAATATAAGTAATGATATGATGAGGATACAATATGATAGTTATAATAAGTATATCATGAATATGCCAAGGAATGTTTGTAGATAATTGATAGCAAATGAAGAAGGTTGGACCCATAAAAGGCATGTGGATAGAAGATAAAGGTGTGGAAGAGCCATTACATGTGTACGCACAAGTCATGTAGGGTAAGGATGGGTAAATAATAACTTTTCCAAGTGTATAATACTATATTTTAGTGTCTACATGATAATGCCTCTCATTTTGAGGTGGCATTTGGTCCCAAAAAAGCTTACTTATTGACACAATATAGAAATATCTTCCACTCTACCTATTTACATATTTTGTGTAGTTTTTGGTGTTTGGTCTTGACACAAACATGTCAATTTTTTTAGACCTTTGATTTCGTTTACCTTCTTTTTTATTTTAAAACATATTCCTCGCACCTCCTTTACTCATCCTAAGGTGATGTTTCCCAATATTATTATTCATCCCTATGCAAAGTATCTAAGTTGGAAGGTATTATTACAATATTACTTCTCACATAACATGGAATGTTCCAAATGATATGTAAATACTTAAGAAAATAAATTTAAAACATGAAACTTTCACCTCCTTCTTCCTCCTATGAAAGAGTAGTGAGCAATTATTACCCTTATAGAAGAGTGAATTGATTACCTCTTACAGATTCGATCGATTTAACTTCTTAATTTTTTGTAATTTGATTGGTTTCATGGTTCCACTATGATTTTCCCTCAATGTTGTCCTCTCATGGTTGTCCCATGATGATATCTTGTGGGTTCTCTTTCCCAATGATGATTCATGATGTTGGAGTTGATTATGCATCTTCCTCTTGATCAATGAAATAGTGACATGAGATTCCTTTTATGATTTTCCTCTTACCAATGTAAGAGAGTAAGCAAAGACTTAAAATGTTACAACTCATTTTTTCAAAAAAAAATAACGTTACAACCTCCTTGTGATGACAAAATATGCTACATTAGCTTCTGTGCTCAATTTGCATTCATTCCTTTTACTATAACTCATTTTTATAGAAACCACATAGTTTTGTAATGTATTGTCATTGTAAATGTTATCAATATGTGCATACTAAACTACTACCAATTCAAAATTATATTTGAAACATACCCTAACCATGTCCATTGTGCAAACAAAAATTGAATAATGTATGCTACATCTAACCATATCTATTACAACTCCTTATGCACGTATTTTTCATACTAAGTACATGTTGAAAATAGTATTCTATTATCAATGTGATACCCATATATATACTAAAACAATATATGATGTTAAAATTATCCATAAACATGATTTTTGTAATCATTGAAGTGACAACAAGCATGTTAAAACAACTAAAATAGTTGAAATAACTCTTCCTCTTAGTAAAATCACTTGCCCATTTGCATTTTAAAAATATGTGAGGAAATATTTTACAAAAAAAAACATTAGAGTAACATAAAATAACTTATTATCCATCATTTTAATGTTTTTTTTAAAGCTATATTATTTTTTCCCAACCTCATGTTTTATATGGTTTCTATCTTGAAGTTTTTATCTCTTTAATATTTTTCTTTCATCCTCATTTTTATACAAAACAAGTGGTGAAAACACATTACTTGGATCCACGTACTTGTTATTCCATAATGTATTTTTGGTCACATTTTCACCTATGATGAGTAGAAGGCTTCCCATGCTGCCCATATAAGCATAGTTAGTTACTTATTTTGTCTACCAACAAATGGAACTATACAACAATTTTAAAAAAGTTTTGGAGTGTTATTTAATTCCCCTCCATGTGAATTAAACTTGAATTGGTGTTCTTTGAAAATCATGTAAATGCTTAGTCTAATAATCAAATGAGATTCACTTACCACTACTTCCTTGTAATGTTATGAAGGTACGTGTGAGATTTGGTCTCTTTTTCTTGATTTATTTTGCTTTGGTAGGCTCTTCTCCCCTTTTGTTTATGGCTGCCCATTCTTTGATGAGGAATATAAGGGTACTTAGGATATTCATATACTCATTATTTAAAATTTCCCTTATATATTTTAATTTTGTAAAAAATATTTGTAATCAGTGATTATTAGTTGTTATCTTAAGTTAAATTAAGATAAGACTAGTTAGTAAATTATTAGGGATTTGATTATTGTTTCATCCCTATTTTCATTTCACTAAAAAATGTGTATTTGTTCTCATCTTCTAGCTAGTGATTGGTACCTAAACCAAACACATATAAAACTTATTTAAAGTGGTTGGTACTTAAACTAGACACATATAAAACCTATTTAAAGGCATCTTTCTAAATACAGTTTGATCAAAATTGTAACCAAATTAAGTCCAAATTTGGTACCTAAACTAAGCACATGTAAATCACATTTAAAGTCTTTGTAAATATAAAGAGTTCTAAGGAGTATACAAATCACTTCCTATGTTGTATCCTATCTTCATATTGATGTAATGGAAAGAATAAAAGTAACATAGATTAGTATCAACTATGAATATTTGAATACTCCTCATTATTCACTTATACATTCACCAATCGAATCCAATACTCCTCATCTCTTCGATGTCAATTCCTTATCCCATGAACCTTCTTATACATTTATGAAGATTCCATTTTAAATATCAAAGATTATGAAACACCTAGAATTAGAAGATTAATCACTTCCTACCATTACTTCAATTACTCCTTTTCTTCGTGTGAAGCCATTACTGAAGACATAGTGAAACCTACACATAGGGAACTGATGATTATGAAACTAACATGACAGTTGTCAAATTTCCCATAAATATTGAAAAAAATCCAGTTTGAGTAGACCAATGGTTATCTTACTACCACTTATGCATTAACCAATAATTTTGTAACACTAAAAATCCCTATAATTTACAAAGGTCATAAATTTTGCATGTACACTCAAAATAAATTGACATTACTTTAACAGTGTATACATTTTTGAGATAAATCCATACATGCAATAAAAATTGACCTTTGATTAAGAATATCATGTGTTTCACCTTATTGAAGTAGAAATTTTTCTGTGAGAATTAATAATGCACAACATTGATGCTCATCAACATTCCTAATTTTTAATGAAATTGACATGTCCTTAGAGTATAATGGAGTTATTGATGATTTTCCATGGATACTTATAGTTTAAAATCAAGATAATCCATTTAAAGCATGACATTTTAAATGACTTGAGAGTTCCCCTCTACCACAAACATTTTAATTCCCACTAAAAGTGTTAACTTGAGGCAATCAACAAGAGCGAACACCTTGGCCATATTATTTGTCTAAGTGCCTAGTTTGAGAGATTAAACAATAATGCACAGTCCATGTTGGAAGCATCATATAATTCTATAGGAACATGCAGGATTGAGATTACCCCAGAGGACTCATAAAAAATGAGCTTTTTGAAAACAATATAAAAGACCATTTATTGAGCTCCCTATCTTTTATTATTAATATCACCATCCCCTTAATCAAAATTAATGTTTTTTAATTTAAAATATATATTTTAAACCCCCATGTGGGATACCTTACAATTTCAAGAGGGGGATCCTATTTTTCACATAAAGCCTTCATAGACCACAACCAAGTATTTTGCTACAAACATCAAACCCCATTACCAATTCAGCTAAGTCAATTGACACGAGGGTTAATTTTATTTGAGTTTTATAATTAAATTGTTATTTTTAGTCGTGAAAGGAGGGACTAATACCCTTAATTACACTTTAACGTGCCATTAAACTGTGTTTCATCACCCAATGACATCATTGTGTTTTCTGTGCTGAGAAACATGCAAGTAAATTACCAAAGATAAGATGCAAGTTACTTAACTCAAACATAAAATAATATTAATTCATTTCATTTGATTGGAGGAAACATTTAGATGTTATGGGATAATTGCACTGCAATCAACACGTACCTCCCTTGAATGCCAATGAAATCATGGCACACCAAAATGGTAGCAGATGAGCAGTGCCTGACTATTTGCAGTCCCTATGTAAAAAAAATTATTGTTTGGTTACAAGTACATGGTGGATCTCCCTTCCATGTAGCTGTAATTTTTTGTATATTTGTAGTCCCTATGAGCAAATATGAGTAGAGATAAATAGGTGCCATCATACATGAAAGCAGTGTGTTTGATCACCATGTGCTAGGATTGAAATCCATGGTGGATGGCATTAGTACCACAGGTCACAATGCCAATGAAACATTGTATTATTTGTTTGGAGCAATAAACAAGTAGGGAATATACAGTAATACAATTGATGTTCTGGTAAGTCTCCTGAAATGTTGTCATAAAAAAATGTATCCTCTATCTAACTATGGACCTAATGTTGGATTTAGGCCCATTTAGTGCTTCAGTGTTTAGATGCTCTATGACATCTCCCCAAGCTTCTTTTTGATATAGATATCTAGCTCGTTCTATTACTTGTTTGTGATTCTGTGTAAGGCCTGCAATCTTTCTCAGCTGATTGTTCTTTGTGTGAGTGTAAATGTATCACTATGCATTCATGGTGAAAATATGGCCCAAGGCTCTATCCTTGTAAGTGGAGGCCTTGGATTCTAGGTTTCCTCTACAAGGCCTCCATGAAGCTAGAGACAGCTTCTCTGTCAATCAATACAGATAAACTTACGATAGTAGTAATCTGATCTGTCAATCAATACAGATAAACCTGACTATAGACTGTAGTGGTGCCGCGGCCATGATAGTTGTATAAACTCCTCCATTCAATTTTTTAACCCTGTTGTCCATTCTATCAAGGCCAAATGTCATTGTGTTTGCTCTTTCCATCATGTTTTGTAGTTTTTCTTGTGTTGAAACTAGTTTTTTTAGCCTAAAATATTTTCAAATCATCCGAGCCTGGTATTTTTTACCATTGTATACTCATTTCCATTTGGTTTTTCAATCTACCTATTTCCTTTTTTATATTTTTGTTTTTCAATCAACACATTTCCATTTGCTTTTATTTTTCATTTACCCATTTTCATTTGTATTCTCTTAAATTAGGTCTTTTATTATTTGTAGATATTTAGATGAGAAAGTTTTTTTGAATCTGTTGTCCATTTTTTAATCTCTAAATTTTGTGAGTTTTTATAATGGAAAATAACTATTTTGGGGATTTTTTTCTTTTTGTTGTGTAGGTTGCCAGATCGAGTCTCAAAATTTCTAGTGATTTGGTAAAGGATTGGAGATTTAATGTAGTAAAATTGGATCTATTTCAAGTTTATTATTTTTTAATTTTTCTAGGTTGATGAACAAAGTACATAATTTTTTTTTTTTTGCCTCTAATAAATTTATATTTTTTTAGTTTGTGCAGTGAACGGCTTGCAAGGACTGGTGACCAATGACTTGTGATGATTACAGGTGTGTCCTGATTTTGGATCTAGGGTTTGGTCACCTGTAAACTAGCATTTTTTATCTTTTTTTGGTGCTTGTAAAGCAAACTGTAAGCAAGGAGCGATGGCCAGCAACTGACGGTGATTGAAGGTGCATCTTTTTTCTAGCATAATTCATCTTGAAGGTTATTTGTTATTTGGTTTTGAATTTGGTGTATGGTATACAAAAGTGCGTGAATTAGAATATAGACTACAAGTTTACTTACTAATTTAAATGCATTTAATAAATACATGGACCCATTTTTCTCGGTGTTTTAGTGTCAGGGAAGGGAAACTACTAACTGATAAGCTTTTTAAAAAATTCCAAGGACTGCCTTGAACACCAGTGTGCTTCCAGCAAAGCCTAAGTTATGTCTCATGATGCTAGTGCAACAAAGGAAATTACTCAAACATTAGAATAGGCTTTTTGACACTTATTTCCTTTTTAATAGGGACACCATTCCATAGAGGCAACTAACAGATCATTTCTAGTTCCTACTATACTTACATCATATGCTAAACAGAAGCGTTTGAGGGAAAATTCTATAATAGCTCCATGTTTTTATTTCTTACAAACATTTTACTAACCGTATAGCCTTTTATGACCTTTGTTTTTGTCTAACATTATTTATTTAATTATTATGATTGATAAAATTCTAGTAAAATGTTGATATTAATTTTTTGCATTCATAATGTTCCGGTAAAATATTGTTATTAATTTGTCTCAATGAATTTGGGTAAATGTTATTATTAATTAATGTGTGTGTTTGGAGTAAATCTTGAATTAATGCATGTTGCTCATGTTCTTAGCCCATTTTATTGGGAAACAAGCAATTATGTTTTTTATTATCAATTGAAACAAATATAATCTAAATTTTTACCAGTAACTTAATTGGGAGCAAATATCTATTTAGAAATTAAAATGCAGTGCATTTCATTACAAAACATATATTTTAAATTATTATTATAATCAAATAAGACATATTGGAAAGGTCAAGGTAGATAGCGAGTGGAAGGAATACCAAAAAGGGCAGTGCCCTGGTAATTAGTGGAGAAGCATAGACATTTTGGAGATTTTAGCCCTTTGTTGTATCTGATTTGAGTTTCAAATTATTTATTTTTGGGTATTTTGTTACAAATGCTTGATGAAGTAATATTATGTGAATTCTTAGAATTTACTAATGTCGATTTTTGTACCTTGTATTAGACAGAGCCATAGTTGTATATGAAATTTATAACCTTGGAAGCAATACAAGCTGCACAACAAGCTCAAGGATGAAAGTTCAAGTCCCTGTTACCATAGAATAATTTTTGACATTGTATTTAATTACCAATGGAAACTTTGTAGGAATTAAACCACATGTTCTTACTTGCATCATTAAATCAATAAGAAATGATACGCACTTGTCCAAGTTATTGATCTTTAAATTATGGACTTAGGAGTAGGATATGTATATAGTGTTGATGTTTTTGAAGTCCATTAAAATTCTATTATATTTGGTGAGTCTATGTTTCAAGATTTTACAGCTCTTCTCCTTTGAATCTAAGATTGATGTTTGGTCTTTTATTACTACTTTGAGGACTCTTATCCATTTTTAGGGACTGGAAATTGAGATTCATCTCTTCCATCTACTGGTGGATCCACTAATGTAGAATTTGCTTAAAATGTGTTTTCATTGTTTGTTTTTAACTTTACTCCACTAACTAGCCAAAGGGTGAACGCAAGAAGGATTTCAGCTACAATTTTGGAGGCATAATGCAATTATCATAAGTGTTCAATTAAATTCTTGAAACCTGGTTTCTCTCCAAAATTCCTACATTTTGTTTTTTGGTAAAATAAGAAATAAAGAGATAAGTACATAGTTTGAGACAACTATCAGTTTTGTAAACCATGTCATCCATTAAAAAAGCTTTGTTTTGAGATTGAAGCTTTCCAAGAATTCAGGACCTTCTAATATTACTCAGCATCACTAAACTAGGATTTTGAAGCCTAATGTAATGTGTGTTTCATTAAAGTTTTTCACCAGGGCTTAAACAAGTTTATTCTACCTTTGAACATTGCTCATTGACTACCATTTAATCAATATTTCTTCTGATTTCCCAACCATGATTATGAATTCAACCAACCCCAGCTATTATTGGTAGAATAATAAATAGAATAAAATTTACAACTTCGCAAGATGTTTTGAAGATTGTCTAAACCTTATAACTTTCAAGAAACAGTGAGGTTCCAGCTACAAGCTTATCACAATACAGTTGTTTATACATCAAATTAGAATAGTATAACATCACAAAGTTTAATAATGGAAACTCTTAATAGCAATTATATGACTCATGACACCTTTAAGAAATTGATTGGTTGAAAGTAACTATCAACAACTCGCATACTTAGATTCATGGATCAAAATCAGAGTGAGATTTGTAATTGATAATAGTCTCTCTCTATTCCCCATAGGTACTTGGCACATTGTGCCCTTGTTACATATTAATGTCATGGCATTGTATCAGTAATATAATATTTTTCTAACCCATTATGTGAATACATTTCTTGTTAGTAAGATAAATTACAACAAGGAATGTAATAAATAGTTAATTTAAAAATAGGTAAAAGTTGTGGATTATAGCTTTATACATGTCAATTACATTTAGATAAAAGTATCTAAGGTATTTTCAATGAGCATGCAGGCATCGTATTCTGTGAAACCACATATCTTTGAAGTATTTTATCGAACAATTCACATCCCTTTTGGCTTTTTCATGCTCCTACATTTTTCATATTATCTAAGACATCTAACAAAAACTCTTTTTTGACTATTCTTTGATCAAATTTTTAATTTGACAATTGCATTTGGATAAAAGACTCTAAGGCCTATTCAATGAGCCTAGTTTTTGCATAGCAATCAATCATTATATTCTAGAAGACCAGATTTTAGGCATTTGTCAAATAGTTCCTAGGCCTTCGCTACATTTCCACATTTGAAATATGTGTATATTAAGGCACTTAAAATTATGAAAGGTTTTGGAATAAAAATCCTTTTCATTTCATGAGATCACATCTTATTTGAAAATTTTGTAAAACAATTATAGGAATTCTTAGCATTTATATAGTTTGTAAACATTGGTATTAAGGATTTGTAACTAAGATATCTAATAACGTCTCCTTTCGATTATTATTAGTCCTTGTCAAGGTAGTAATTATAGGAATCATTTTTCAATTACCTTACTTTTTGTTTAACCAATGAAAAAGTTTAAAATACATATAGATATTGAAATATTCCATAATGTTATTTAAACATATTCCTATAGATTTAATACAACTTTAAATGCTCCTTATTTAATGGTTATAAAAGAGGGATTTAAAATTCCACTACATTTAATGGTGATAATATAGTAGCACATTTATTAACGAGAACATAGTAACATTTATTTGAGACCTTATCTTACATTTATTAAATATATGTGTATAAGGTGTCAATATAAAATAAATGAAGTAAGTAGCTTTAAAAAAAATTGACTGATTGATTAATTTCATCCTAGAAATATGGAGAATGAAGTCAAAGATAATATGTCAGTGTCTATATGGATCTAGCAATCCTACAACTATGATGTTTTACACAACACAAAACCCTCCATCCATATGGCATGAGATATGTCATTGTTGATTATAACAAATGCACGGGTGATTTTTGAAATAAAAACTATTTGTTTAGAATGTCAAGTGGCATAGTCCCTAATTCCAATGCTTTATACATAAAAATGACTTAGACCCAATCACAAATGTATAACAGATAGATAAAATTTACGGTAGGACATATGATTCTAAATATTTATGAGAAAAGTCTCAAAAGTTATAAAATAAGGACCTCTAAATTGGAGTCTTCCTTCAGCTATGCAACATGATTAGAGGGGCTCTAATTTGATATGATTTTAATGTTTTACACAAGCTGATAACCATTACATTATGAACTTATGGCCTAGACATTTTGTATTTGTGTGCACATGCACACACATGTCACCCTTAATCATTTACAAATGTGATTATCTCTTTAATAACCAACATAAGTGTGTTTGTGCATACATATAATTTATATGATAGTGGGTGAATTATCCAAGGAATTCGTCATCACTCCTCCTCAACTTCACCAATGGATTAAATTTCATGTAAATGAAAGATAATAAGTTTTCAAAAAACTATCACCAAAACTACCTCTCTACAAACTACATTTAATTAGTTCAATTCACTACACTATCCTTGTCAGCTAGCAATATCATTCATGCTGACAAATATTATTTATATAACAATAGAGATACACATGGCATTACTATTAACACCATGCAACTTGTCAGTTATCACCATTTTTAATATATAAATTCATTTTTTTATCGATGATATATCTATTTTAACATATAAATTCATGTTAACACTAAACATATTTATTTGAAGTGCATATGAAAGGAAAAGGTAAAATATTTCTATGAGATTCAAACAATATAATCTCAAGTTTTTAAATGAATATTTGAAATATTTTATGTCACTTGTTGTTAACATCTTCATATCTCTATGTTATATGCATTACCCATTACTTTTATGATGTAGACTATAGAAACACTATATCTCTAAATCTCACTATTAATATTTTTTTAGTTTAATATTATTAATTTTTGTCTACTATTTATTGTTTCACTAAACTTACATTGCAAATTTACATGCAAACTCAAATTTAAACAATTTATAATACAAACATAGGGACTAGCCACTATGCGGCCCTTATTTTATTGAACTCATAACCCTATTCTAAAAATAATAATTCCATGTCATGTATTTTATGCATCATGAAACACAAGATAAATATACTTGAAAACGTTGTGAATCCCAAATTTTCAAATTGTATGTGTTTATATATAATTTCACATGCCCTATTCTAATTTTTTAACACATGTTTGGGAATTTTTTAAAGGTTTTAGGAATATATATATATATATATATATATATATATATATATATATATATATATATATTGGCAAATTAATTAAAATTCAAGGTTTAGGAGAATATATATATATATATATATATATATATATATATATATAATTAAAATTCAAGGTTTAGGAGTATATATATATATATATATATATATATATATATATATATATATATATATTGGCAAATTAATTAAAATTCAAGGTTTAGGAGAATAAATTAAAAATGAGGGCATAGTAGCCTTGCGATTTAGGAGTAAGATATGTATATAGTGCTGATGTTTTTGAAATCCATTAATATTCTATTATATTTGGTGAGTCTATGTTTTAGCATTTTACAGCGCTTCTCCTTTGAATCTAAGATTGATGCTTGGTATTTTATTTCTACTTTGAGGACTCTTAGCCATTTTCAATGACTGGAAATTGAGATTCATCTCTTCCATCTACTGGTGGATCCACTAATGTAGAATTTGCTTAAAATGTATTTTCATTATTTGTTTTTAAATTTACTCCACTAACTAGCCAAAGGGTGAAAGAAAGAAGGATTTCAGCTACAATTTTGGAAGCATAATGCAATTATCATAAGTGTTCAATTAAATTCTTGAAACCTAGGTTCTCTCCAAAATTCCTACATTTTGTTTTTTGGTAAAACAAGAAATAAAGAGATAAGTACATAGTTTGAGACAATTGTCAAGTTTTTAAACCATGTCATCCATTAAAAAAGCTTTGTTTGAGATTGAAGGATTCCAAGAATTCAAGACCTTCTAATATTATTCAGCATCACTAAACTAGGAGTTTGAAGCCTAATGTAATGTGTGTTTTGTTAAAGTTTTTCACCAGGGCTTAAACAAATTTATTCTACCTTTGAACGTTGCTCATTGACTACCATTTAATCAATATTTCTTCTGATTTCCCAACCATGATTCTGAGTTCAACCAACCCTAGCTAGTATTGGTAGAATAATAAATAGAATAAAATTTACAACTTTGCAAGATGTTTTGAAGATTGTCTAAACCTTATAACTTTCAAGAAGCAGAGAGGTCCCAGCTACAAGATTATCACAATACAATTGTTTATGCATCAAATTAGAAATGTATAACATCACAAAGTTTAATAATGGAAACTCTTAATAGCAATTATATGACTCATGACACCTTTAAGAAATTGATTGGTTGAAAGTAACTATCAACAGCTCACATACTTAGATTCATGGATCAAAATCAGAGTGAGATCTGTAATTGATAATAGTCTCTCTCTACTCCCCATAGGTACTTGGTACATTGTGCCCTTGTTACATATTAATGTCATGGCATTGTATCAGTAGTATAATATTTTTCTAATCCATTATGTGAATACATTTGTTGTTAGTAAGATAAATTACAACAAGGAATGTAATAAATAGTTAATTTAAAAATAGGTAAAAGTTGTGGATTATAGCTTTATACATGTCAATTGCATTTAGATAAAAGTATCTAAGGTATTTTCAATGAGCATGCAGTCATTGTATTCTATGAAACCACATATCTTTGAATCATTTTATCGAACAATTCACATCCCTTTTGGCTTTTTCATGCTCCTACATTTTTCATATTATCTAAGACATCTAACAAATACTCTTTTTTGACTATTCTTTGATCAAATTTTTAATTTGACAATTGCATTTGGATAAAAGACTCTAAGGCCTATTCAATGAGCCTAGTTTTTGCATAGCAATCAATCATTATATTGTAGAAGACTAGATTTTAGGCATTTGTCAAATAGTTCCTATGCCTTCTCTACATTTCCACATTTGAAATATGTGTATATTAAGGCACGTAAAATTTTGAAAGGTTTTGGAATAAAAATCCTTTTCATTTCATGAGATCACATCTTATTTGAAAATTTTGTAGAAAAATCATAGGAATTCTTAGCATTTATATAGTTCAAACATTGGTATTAAGGATTTGTAACTAAGATATCTAATAACGTCTCCTTTTGATTATTATTAGTCCTTGTCAAGGTAAAAATTATAGGAATTATTTTTCAATTACCTTACTTTTTGTTTAACCAATGAAAAAGTTTAAAATACATATAGATATTGAAATATTCCATAATGTTATTTAAACATATTCCTATAGATTTAATACAACTTTAAATGCTCCTTATTTAATGGTTATAAAAGTGGGATTTAAAATGCCATTACATTTAATGGTGATAATATAGTAGCACATTTATTAATGAGAACATAGTAGCATTTATTTGAGACCTTATCTTACATTTATTAAATATCTGTGTATGAGGTGTCAATATAAAATAAATGAAGTAAGTAACTTTAACAATTTTTTGACTGATTGATTAATTTCATCCTAGAAATATGGAGAATGAAGTCAAAGATAATATGTCAGTGTCTATATGGATATATCAATCCTACAACTGTGATGTTTTATACAACACAAAACCCTCCATATGGCATGAGATCTGTCATTGTTGATTATAACAAATATACGGGTGATTTTTGAAATAAAAACTATTTGTTTAGAATGTCAAGTGGCATAGTCCCTAATTCCAATGCTTTATACATAAAAATGGCTTAGACCCAATCACAAATGTATAACAGATAGATAAAATTTATGGTAGGACATATGATTCTAAATATTTATGAGAAAATTCTCAAAAGTTATAAAATAAGGACCTCTGAATTTGAGTCTTCCTTCAGCTATGCAAACATGATTAGAGCGGCTCTAATTTGATATGATTTTAATGTTTTACACAAGTTGATAACCATTGCATTATGAACTTATGGCCTAGACATTTTGTATTTGTGTGCACATGCACACACATGTCGCCCTTAATCATATACAAATGTGATTATCTCTTTAATAACCAACATAAGTGTGTTCGTGCATACATATAATTTATATGATAGTGGGTGCATTATCCAAGGAATTCATCATCACTCCTCCTCATCTTCACCAATGGATTAAATTTCATGTAAATAAATAATAATAAGTTTTCAAAAAACTATCACCGAAATGACCTCTCTACAAACTACATTTAATTAGTTCAATTCACTACACTATCCTTGTCAGCTAGCAATATCATTCATGCTGACAAATATTATTTATATAACAATAGAGATACATGTGGCATTACTATTAACACCATGAAACTTGTCAGTTACCACCATTTTTAATATATAAATTCATTTTTTTTATCGATGATCGATCTATTTTAACATATAAATTCATGTTAACACTAAACATATTTATTTGAAGTACATATGAAAGGAAAAGGTAAAATATTTATATGGGATTCAAACCAATATAATCTCAATTTTTTAAATGAATAGTTGAAATATTTTGTGTCACTTGTTGTTAACATCTTCATATCTCTATGTTATATGCATTACTCTTTACTTTTATGACGTAGACTATAGAAACACTATATCTCTAAATCTCACTATTAATATTTTTTTAGTTTAATATTATTAATTTTTGTCTACTATTTATTGTTGCACGAAACTTACATTGCAAATTTACATGCAAACTCAAATTTAAAAAGTTTACAATACAAACATTTGAACTCAAATTTTTGTCTACTATTTTTAGAATAGGGTTATGAGTTCAATAAAATAAGGGCCACATAGTGGCTAGTCCCTATGTGGCCCTTATTTTATTGAACTCATAACCCTATTCTAAAAATAATAATTCCATGTCATGTATTTTATGCATCATGAAACACAAGATAAATGTTCTTGAAAATGTTGTGAAGCCCAAATTTTCAAATTGTATGTGTTTATATATAATTTCACATGCCCTATTCTAATTTTTTAACACATGTTTGGGAATTTTTCAAAGGGCTTAGGAAAATCAAAAAATATATATATTGGCAAATTAATTAAAATTCAAGGTTTAGGAGAATAAATGAAAAATGAGGGCATAGTAGCCTTGCGATTTAGGAGATATGATTAGTTCAATGTGTTGGTCGATGGCATGCTTTATCTCTATCTTCAAGCTCTATTTTTTCTCCTTGTGCTCTACAAGTTGGGCTACTTTATATAAAGAGAGATCCAATCTTTAATTTTTTAAATGTTGTTATATATGTTGAAATTTTGTCCTTTCCTATATCTAAAAAAGGAAACATAAATTTTTATGGTGTTAATTGAAAGTTAAAAAGAGGTAAGAGAATTTTTTTTAAGTGAAACCGACAAATTAAATGTTTAAATGAATGTCTAATGTTAGATGTTCTTTTCATTAATATTTAAACACCAAAAAAACATCCTAAAAAAAAAAAGAATTGACCAATAAAATTTGAAAATATGCATTCTAATTTTGGTTAAACATTATAATATGAGGATGTCTTCTAGCATTGGTAAATCATCATATTTTTGTTGAGTGTGGAGCCCTTTGGGGCTATCACATGACCTTGTTGGTACACTTTGGGAGCCTAGAGATCTCCAAGGATGTGGGGAGCATATTTTTCCTTTGCTCCTCACATCAGTGAAATTTATTATATGTTTATTTAATAATTTTCATGTATTCTTCCATATTTGTTGGAAGTGGGATTGATTTCCTTGTTCGAGGGAATTAATTGTTTATTTAATATTTCTGTCATGCATTAGGGGAAAATTATTAAATGATGTATTTAATAATTTTCTTGATGCATTAGGATAAATTATTAAATGATATATTTACTTGTTTTTATGATGTATTATGAGGATAAAAATTATTAAATGTAGTATTTAATAATTTCTTGATGTATTATGGAAGTGGGTTGGACTTCCACATTGGAAGTTGT